>JAPXFY010004917.1:0-16483 GCA_030674185.1 Monoplex corrugatus | reverse complement strand
AATAGACCGAGATCTCCATCTTGTATTCGTTGATCAAGGAAAGGCCTTTGATCAAGTCAACAGAGACAAGCTATGGAAAGTCCTCGAGCAGTACGACATCAAGGGCCAGCTGCTAGACAACATTCGGGCCATCTACGCCAACAGCAGGAGTGCAGTCCGCACCGCCAGTGGAACATTTGACTGGTTCCCAGTGACATCGGGAGTAAGGCAGGGCTGTAATCTCTCCCTTCTTCTCTTCGTGATCTATATGGATCAGATTACGAAGGAGGCAAACCCAGACCCTGAGGCATTCAATGAACTCATGTTTGCGGACGACCAAGCAATGGTGAACAATGACAAGATACAGCTACAGGAGCACACAGACCAGCTCAATGAAAGCTGCGAGACATACGGCATGAAGATCAGCGTCAGCAAGACCGAGGTCATGACTGTCAGTAAGAGACCAAACAAACTGGACATCAACATCAACGGAACCCAGTTGAAGCAAGCCAGTGAATTTAAATACCTGGGCAGCATCTTCACTGAAAATGGCAAACTAGACAGAGAAATCGAGACCAGATGCCAGAAAGCCAACGCAGTCAGCTACCAACTTGCCCCTCTCCTGAAACACCCCAGCATTCCCACCAGCACTAAGGCGAAACTCATCAACGCCATTTTTCTACCAACGCTGACATACCAGTGCCAGACATGGTCCCTAACTAAAGTCCTCGAGAGAAAACTGGTCACTTGTGAAATGAAATGCCTGAGGAAAGCAGTAAACAAGACAAGGCGGGACAAGATCAGAAATGAGGTGATACGAGACATGGTAGGAGCAACACCAATCCTACAACACATCGAACATATGAGGATCAAGTGGTTCGGACACCTCACACGTATGCCCCTAAACCATCCAGCTCTTCGGGCATACAACACCAGATACTCTGGCTGGAGAGCCAGAGGAAGACCAAGACGACGATGGAGCGACTCCGTGGCAGACACCCTCAGAGCTCACGAGATGTCCCTTCTCCAGGCCACCCGCCTTGCTGCTGACAGACGACTGTATCTCCCCGCGACGCCCACCGGTACAAGCGGAAGGAAAAAGTAAAAGTAAAAGTAAAGATAGCCCTGATATGGCTCTACACAGTCGGCTGGGTTTTAAGGAAGAATAAGAATAAGAATGAGAATGAGTGCTGAAGAATCAAAAAGAGCAGCATAGCATAGTGAAACATGAGTAACTATTTAAAACAGAAAGCGTGTCCTGATCGGTGCAAAGCAAGCACAACACACACACACACACACACACACACACACACACACACACACACACACACACACACACACACACACACACACACACACACACAACACACACATGAAAAATAAACAGGCGCTTTTACTCGCTAGCACGTACAAACTTCACACACTCAAGTAGATAACAAAACAAAACTGCTTGAGTCTAAAAACGTTAAATCAAACAATAACACAATGTCTAAGTCAAACTCACACATGATTGTTTCATTCATGGAAACTGGATTGGCTTCGCAATGCTCTCCAAACATTTCATTGGTGCACGTGCACCGAGTGAGACGATCTCCGTCATTGGCTGTCACAATGCCTCGGCTGCCATAGCAGCAGAACGTGACGGAAGAAGATTGACACTTCAGTGACGGGTGGTCCTGGCAGTCGTCGTCATAGGAACAAGATTCACCTGTTGATAATGATTAACGTAATATGTTAAGTCTGCAAAGGTTTGAGGAGGGAGGGCGAAGATAAGACAAAATCCATAAGTGTACATATACATCTGTGTGTGTGTGTGTGTGTGTGTGTGTGTGTGTGTGTGTGTGTGTGTGTGTGTGTGTATGTGTGTGTGTGCATATGTGTATGTGTGTGTGTGCGTATGTGTATGTGTGTGTGTGTGCGTGTGTGTGTGTGTGTGTGTGTGTGTGTGAGAGAGAGAGAGAGAGAGAGAAATATAGTAACATCAACACATCAGGTAACACATGAAGACAGAAATATAGTAACACCAGCACACCAAGTAACGCATGCAGATAGAAATATAGTAACAACAACACACCAGATAACGCATCAAGACAGAAATATATAATATCAACGCACCAGGTAAAACATCAAGACAGAAATATACATGTAGTAATATCAACACACCAGATAATACTTTGAGACAGGTACACTGTAACATCAACACACAAGGTAACGCATGAAGTCAGGAATCCAGTAACAACAATTTACCAGGTAACACATGATTACAGGAAAACAATAACATCAGCACGCCAGGTAACACATTAAATCAAGAATACAGTAACATCAACACACCAGGTAACACATTAAGATCGGAACACAATATATCTATACGCCAGGTAACACATAAAGACAGGAACATAGCAACATCAACACGATGGTAACACTTGATGACAAGAATATAGTAACATCGACACGCAAGGCAACATAAGAAAACAGGTATATGGTAATATGAGCCGCCAGGTGACCCATAAAGACAGGAATGTAGTAACATCAACACGCAAGGTATTATATATGAAGACAGGTGTATGGTAACATGGGCATGCCAGGTGACCCATAAAGACAGGAATGTAGTATTCAAAAACACACAGAACAGAACATAACAGAAGTCACAATACTTAGACTTCGAACAAAAGAAAACAACCACCATGGAAAAGTGTTTACCGTTGCTAAACTTTAATTATCTTCAGATCGGAGAGCTCAAATAAACAGATGCGCATGCGCACACATGTATTCATACGCATGCACGAGCACACATCACCAGACTGTACTACTGCTACACGCGGTCCACAACATGTAGTAACATCAACACGCAAGGTATCATATATGAAGACAGGTGTATGACAACATGGGCATGCCAGGTAACACATAAAGACAGGAATAATAGCAACATCAACACACAGACGAAGACATACAGTATCACAGAAGAGAGAGATGAGGAGGGGAGGGGGCACAATGAAAGGTGAGATGAGTGATTATGAGAGGTTTTTTTTACACTACCTGAAGACATTGAGGTTGGAGGTACGATATACGCAGTAGGGTCTTGGGTGGGTATCGGTTGCCGTTTACAGCGACATCCGATGTGTTGCACCTTGTCCTCATCTATTTTTTGAAGAGACCAGGGGATGGTGTCACTGCTACTGTTGCTATTTTCCCAGCAGCAGTATTTGAACCGATGACCCACAGTGATGCTGACGCTATTGCCTTCACAGTCCTCGTCACGATTACACATTCGTCCTGAAAATGGAAAAAACACCAGTAGTAGTTGTTGTTGTTGTTATTGTTGTTTAAAGCCCAGCTATATCGAAACATACAAAACTGCAACTGGAAAAAAAAAAGAAAAGAAAATTAAGTACACATATCAATGCATTCGCGCACATAATTTAAAGACATGCCCCTGGCGTTGATCACTCAGTCCAATTTATCGCACAGGGATTTAAAAAACACACCTGAATACAAATATAAGCGTAACTAAGGATACCAAAACATATATTAAAAACAGGCATAAATTACCTGAAATTGCTTCCGCATATATATATCCCATCTCCCTAGATCTAAAAGTGCACTTCATACATGTACCCTATTATCAATCTTAAGAAAAAGTACGAAAGACTTTATCGAACACATACAAGTGATTGGACCAGCAAGGCAGAACATGATAGGTAGAAATGACAGAAAGCAAAGGAACAAGGCAAAAACAAAAACAGTGACAAAAAAGAAGAAATTTCTAGCACAGAATTACCAGCAAGGCAGAACATGATAGGTAGAAATGACAGAAAGCAAAGGAACAAGGCAGAAACAGACAGTGACAGAAAAGAAGAAATTTCTAGCACAGAATTTCCAGAAGGTGGGGATACTATTTATACTGAAAGAGCCCCCCGGCATTCCCACGGGGGGAACCATACCAGTAAGTCTGTGTACACACAACTATACACACAAAACTGAGTGCCCATCCTACATCCGTGGTTTCCGGTCAGCAGGATTGGGAAATTGTGCCCATCCTACATCCGTGGTGGTTCCTATCAGCAGGATTGGGAAATTGTGCCCAGCCCACATCCGTGGTGGTTCCTGTCAGCAGGATTGGGAAATTGTGCCCATCCTACATCCGTGGTTTCCGGTCAGCAGGATTGGGAAATTGTGCCCATCCTACATCCGTGGTGGTTCCTGTCAGCAGGATTGGGAAATAGTGCCCATCCTACAACCGTGGTTTCCTATCAGCAGGATTGGGAAATTGTGCCCAGCCCACATCCATGGTGGTTCCTGTCAGCAGGATTGGGAAATTGTGCCCAGCCTACATCCATGGTGGTTTTCTGTCAGCAGGATCGGAAAATAGTGCCCAGTCAACATCCGTGGTGGTTTTCTGTAAGCAGGATTGGGAAATAGTGCCCAGCCCACATCCGTGATGGTTTCCCGTCAGCAGGATTGGGAAATAGTGCCCAGCCCACATCCGTGATGGTTTCCCGTCAGCAGGATTGGGAAATTTTACCCAGCCCACATCCGTGGTTCCCTGTCAGCAGGATTGGGAAATAGTGCCCAGCCCACATCCGTGGTTTCCTGTCAGCAGGATTGGGAAATAGTGCCCAGTCTACATCCGTGGTTTCCTGTCAGCAGGATTGGGAAATAGTGCCCATCCTACATTCGTGGTTCCCTGTCAGCAGGATTGGGAAATAGTGCCCAGCCCACATCCGTGATGGTTTCCTATCAGCAGGATTGGGAAATTGTGCCCAGCCCACATCCGTGGTGGTTCCTGTCAGCAGGATTGGGAAATAGTGCCCAGCCTACATCCATGATGGTTTCCCGTTAGCAGGATTGGGAAATAGGGCCCAGCCTACATCCATGATGGTTTTCTGTCAGCAGGACTGGGAAATAGTGCCCAGCCTACATCCATGGTGGTTTACTGTCAGCAGGACTGGGAAATAGTGCCCAGCCTACATCCATGGTGGTTTACTGTCAGCAGGATTGGGAAATAGTGCCCAGCCTACATCCATGGTGGTTTTCTGTCAGCAGGATTGGGAAATAGTGCCCAGCCCACATCCATGGTTTACTGTCAGCAGGATTGGGAAATAGTGCCCAGCCCACATCCGTGGTTTACTGTCAGCAGGATTGGGAAATAGTGCCCAGCCTACATCCATGGTGGTTTTCTGTCAGCAGGACTGGGAAATAGTGCCCAGCCCACATCCGTGATGGTTTCCCGTCAGCAGGATTGGGAAATAGTGCCCAGTCTACATCCGTGGTTTACTGTCAGCAGGATTGGGAAATAGTGCTCAGTCTACATCCGTGGTTTCCTGTCAGCAGGATTGGGAAATAGTGCCCATCCTACATTCGTGGTTCCCTGTCAGCAGGATTGGGAAATAGTGCCCAGCCCACATCCGTGATGGTTTCCTGTCAGCAGGATTGGGAAATAGTGCCCAGCCCGCATCCGTGATGGTTTCCTATCAGCAGGATTGGGAAATTGTGCCCAGCCTACATCCATGATGGTTTCCTGTCAGCAGGATTGGGAAATAGTGCCCAGCCTACATCCATGATGGTTTCCCGTTAGCAGGATTGGGAAATAGTGCCCAGCCTACATCCATGGTGGTTTTCTGTCAGCAGGACTGGGAAATAGTGCCCAGCCCACATCCATGGTGGTTTTCTGTCAGCAGGACTGGGAAATAGTGCCCAGCCCACATCCATGGTGGTTTTCTGTCAGCAGGACTGGGAAATAGTGCCCAGCCCACATCCATGGTGGTTTACTGTCAGCAGGATTGGGAAATAGTGCCCAGCCTACATCCATGGTGGTTTACTGTCAGCAGGACTGGGAAATAGTGCCCAGCCTACATCCATGGTGGTTTTCTGTCAGCAGGATTGGGAAATAGTGCCCAGTCTACATCCGTGGTGGTTTCCTGTCAGCAGGATTGGGAAATAGTGCCCAGCCCACATCCGTGGTTTACTGTCAGCAGGATTGGGAAATAGTGCCCAGCCCACATCCGTGGTTTACTGTCAGCAGGATTGGGAAATAGTGCCCAGCCTACATCCATGGTGGTTTTCTGTCAGCAGGACTGGGAAATAGTGCCCAGCCTACATCCGTGATGGTTTCCCGTCAGCAGGATTGGGAAATAGTGCCCAGTCTACATCCGTGGTTTACTGTCAGCAGGATTGGGAAATAGTGCCCAGTCTACATCCGTGGTTTCCTGTCAGCAGGATTGGGAAATAGTGCCCAGCCCACATCCGTGGTTTACTGTCAGCAGGATTGGGAAATAGTGCCCAGTCTACATTCGTGGTTTCCTGTCAGCAGGATTGGGAAATAGTGCTCAGTCTACATCCGTGGTTTCCTGTCAGCAGGATTGGGAAATAGTGCCCATCCTACATTCGTGGTTCCCTGTCAGCAGGATTGGGAAATAGTGCCCAGTCTACATCCGTGGTTTCCTGTTAGCAGGATTTGGAAATAGTGCCCAGCCTACATCCATGATGGTTTCCCGTTAGCAGGATTGGGAAATAGTGCCCAGCCTACATCCATGGTGGTTTTCTGTCAGCAGGACTGGGAAATAGTGCCCAGCCCACATCCGTGATGGTTTCCCGTCAGCAGGACTGGGAAATAGTGCCCAGCCTACATCCGTGGTTTCCTGTCAGCAGGACTGGGAAATAGTGCCCAGCCTACATCCGTGGTTTACTGTCAGCAGGATTGGGAAATAGTGCCCAGCCTACATCCATGATGGTTTCCCGTTAGCAGAATTGGGAAATAGTGCCCAGCCTACATCCATGGTGGTTTTCTGTCAGCAGGACTGGGAAATAGTGCCCAGCCCACATCCATGATGGTTTCCCGTCATCAGGACTGGGAAATAGTGCCCAGCCCACATCCGTGGTTTCCTGTCAGCAGGACTGGGAAATAGTGCCCAGCCTACATCCGTGGTTTCCTGTCAGCAGGACTGGGAAATAGTGCCCAGCCCACATCCGTGGTTCCCTGTCAGCAGGATTGGGAAATAGTGCCCATTCTACATCCGTGGTTTCCTGTCAGCAGAACTGGGAAATAGTGCCCAGTCTACATCCGTGGTTTCCTGTCAGCAGGATTGGGAAATAGTGCCCAGTCTACATCCGTGGTTTCCTGTCAGCAGGATTGGGAAATAGTGCCCATCCTACATTCGTGGTTTCCTGTCAGCAGGATTGGGAAATAGTGCCCAGCCCACATCCGTGATGGTTTCCTGTCAGCAGGATTGGGAAATAGTGCCCAGCCCACATCCGTGATGGTTTCCTGTCAGCAGGATTGGGAAATAGTGCCCAGCCCACATCCGTAATGATTTCCTGTCAGCAGGATTGGGAAATAGTGCCCAGCCCACATCCGTGATGGTTTCCTGTCAGCAGGATTGGGAAATAGTGCCCAGCCCACATCCGTGATGGTTTCCTGTCAGCAGGATTGGGAAATAGTGCCCATCCTATATCAGTGGTTTCTTGTCAGCGGGTTCGGGAAATATTTTCATCAGGTGTTTCACAGAAAAAAAAGATTGTCAAGCCATTCTAATGATTTCACTTTTTATTTAAAAAATTGATGCAAACAGTCGTTTCTAACACACGCATATCTTACTGCAAAGCTGAATCTTTGTTTCTGAAGATAAGACTCAGCGGTATGAGTCACACTGTGATGTAAGGAATACTAATCTCTGCTGTCAGTCTATTTGTTATGTAATCTCTGTCTGTTAGTCTGTCATGCAGTTTCTCTATCAGTCTATCTATTATGTAATCTCTTCGTCAATCTACCTATTAATCTCTTCGTCAGTCTACCTATTATGTAATGTCTTTGTCAGTCTATGTATAAAGAAATCTCTGTCATTTTATCTATCAAGATTTCTCTGTTGATCTATTTATCATGTAATCATTCGCTGTTAGTCTATCTTTTATATAGTCTCTCTTACAGTCTGTCTATTATGAAATGTCTGTCAAAATGTCTGTTATGAAATCTCTCTATCCGTCTATTATTAAATCTCTCCGTCCGTCTATCTCTCACGTAATTAATCTCTCTGTTAATCTATTACGTAATCTCTCTGTCATCAAATGTCTCTTTCAGTCTCTCTGTTAGTCTCTCTATTACGTAATGTCTCTGTCAGTCTATCTGTTACGTATTCTCTCTATCAGTCTATCTTTTTATGCAATGTCTCTGTTAGTCTATCTATTATGTAATGTCTGTCAGTTTATCTATTATGTAATGTCTCCGTCAGTCTATCTATCATGTAATGTTTCTGTCAGTCTGTTATGTAATCTCGCTATCATTCTATTATGTAATCTCTCTGCAATCTATCAATCAAATAATCTCTCAGACAGTCGATCTGTTACGTAATGTCTCTGATAGTCTATCTGTTATGATTTCTCTCTGTCATTTTACCTGTTCTGTGAAGCAGGTTTAACAGACAGTGTTAGTCAACAACTTCAGGACAAAGTATGGCAAAGGATTTGCTGTGCAGTAGCTGTTGATGTTGGCATATTGTCAAACCAGATGATTATTTCTGTGTCTGCCAAGAATAAATGCAAGTAAATGCCTTGACTTCAAGAGATCGTCATGCCTGGTATAATTTAAACATTATCACTACAATTAAATAGAGTTGTACTTGGTACAGTTTAAACATTATCATTGAAGTTGTGTTTGGTATAATTCAAACATTGCCCCTGAAGTTGTATTTGATATGATTTGAACGACAGGCCCACCACTGAAGTTGAATTTGTATTCATCCAAACGTTAGCACTGAAGATGCGTTGGATAAAATTCCAATGTTATCACCGAAGTTATATTTAGTATAATTCAAACATTTATTTGAATGTTATCACTGCATTTTGCATTTGGAATAAATCAAAATCACTGAATATGTATTTAGCATAAATGAAATATCATTACTGAAGCCACTGTCCAGTACAGCCCCTCACCTTTATCCTTAGACTCCTCTGCCCAGCGCTGTATCTCGGAGTCCAGGTCTGAGACAGGAAGGCACATGCAGTTCAGAGTTTCGTTGGGGAAATAGTTCTGTTGGCGTGTCGTGTTTTCCTCCAGACAGCATGAATAGGCAGGGTCTCTATCTGTAATGCCAGGGGGCAGCTCCCCATTGGGAAAGCAGGCCACTCCGGCGGTACATTTCTGAGAATCTGGAAGTAGGAATGGGGAAAGGTGACTGAAAACTCTACAGCATCATGATTATCCATACCCATCGACATATATCACCATAGCATTGCGACAAACCGTTCCAGCCTCTGTGGCCATTCAAGTAACGTAGAAGATGAAACAGAACAAAATGGGGAAAAGAAAAACGTATTCCCATATCCTGAGGTCGTGGGGAGTGAGATGGTAGAGACTCACTTCTCTCAGTGCCAGGACTATGTAAATGGTGAGGACAGTTTCCAACACTTCTCCTTCGTTGCTTTACATTCCTGAACACCCTGAACAGGATTAAGGGGGAAAAAAAACTCATTGACAACTGGGTGGACTGGAGTTCTGATGTAGAAAGGTTTCCCCAAATTAATATGTCTATTCATTTCTTGATAAATTGACGAAACACCTAATTTTTCTCACTTATCACAACGAAAAAAATGTTTTGGATGAAAAAGCAGTACCAGAAACATTTGTGCACTCATTGCCAACCTATATAAATTAAGAAGTAGACTAGGTGCCGACAGGCATAACTTGTTCTGTCTGCGTTCTGGTTCACTGTAGTTTTGTCTGTCTAAACTTGATGTTTCCAGAAGAACCGTGTGGTCATTTTTTTCAGTTAAGATCTTTTAAAAAATCTAAGTGATATTAGCATTGTGAGTAAAATGTGTGTGTGTGTGTGTGCGTGCGTGTATACGTGTGTGTGTGTGTGAGTGGAGTGTGTGTGTGTGTGTGTATGTGTGTGTGTGTGTGTGCGTGTAACAGAGAGAGGGGGGAGGAAAGTGAGAAAGAGAGAAAGAGAAGGGGGGAGAGAGAGAGAGAGAGTGAGAGTGAGAGAGAAAGAAAGACAGAGAGAGACAGAGAGAGAGAGAGAGGGGAGAGAGAGAGAGACAGAGAGAGGGAGAGAGAGAGAAATGGCAGAGAGAGAAAGAGAGAAAGAGATAGATAGATAGAGAGAAAAATGGCAGAGAGAGCTAGAGAAAGAGAGAAAAAGAGAGAGAGAGAAATGGCAGAGAGCGAGAGCGAGAGAGACAGAGACAGAGAGACAGAGAGAGAGAGAGAGAGAGAGAGAAATGGCAGCGAGAAAGACACAGAGAGAGAGAGAGAGAGGGAGAAAGAGAGAGAAAAATGGCAGGAGAGAGAGAGAGAGAGAGAAAAGAGAGAGAAAGAGAGAGAAAGAGAGAGACAGAGAGAGACAGTGAGAGAGAGAAAGAGTGAGACAGAGAGACACCGTGAGAGAAAGAAAGAGTGAGACAGAGAGACAGAGAAAGACAAAGAGAGATGGCAGTGGAGACAGAATTGCATGCATCAAGATAAAACATGTCCATGAAACAAACACAACGCACCATGAAATGAAACTCACGTGTAATTGTATCTTTGATGGAAGCTGGACTGGCTTCACAATGTTCTCCAAACACATGATTAGTGCACGTGCACCGAGTGAGATGGTCTCCGGCGTTGGCTGTCACGATACCTCGACTGCCATAGCAACAGAAGGTGACGGAAGAAGACTGACACTTCAGTGACGGGTGATCCTGGCAGTCGTCGTCATAGGAACAGGATTCACCTGTTGACACATGTTGTCAGTTCTAATGTACTCAAGACACTAACAGCGCACATTGTTTACCAACAGGCTTAATTCTTAAGACACGTGCCATGTTTATTTAATCTTTACCGTCACATGCCATTTATAGTGTTTAATGTCTATGGAATTTCCAAGTGTGTAGACGCCTTCTTGAGAAAACTGAAACCAAACATTGTTGCTGTTAAACTCATGGTTAATTAAATGGGTCATTTATGAGATGAGATCAATGGATAAATTATCAATGGAGAGAAGAAAAGAGACGAACAGAAACAGACAGACAAACAGACAGACGTTGACAGAGATTGACGACAGACACTGGGTATGGGTGAGAATCAGTATCAGAATCAGAACGATTTATTGTATTACAGACTTTGTGCGCATTCACAAAAAGGCATGAGGGATGAGAGTAGAACTGACGAGGGGGGAAGCAAGCTTCCTGAAATGGAAACCATATCAAGCTACCAGTACTTCGAAACACAGATTGTTTTCGTCCTTCAGTGGTAGTGGGGGAGGGGAGGGAGACAGAGAGAGAGAGTGAGAGAGAGAGAGACAGAGACAGAGAGAGAGAGAGGCAGAGAGAGACAGAAAGAGACAGAGAGAGACAGAGAGAATGAGAGACAGAAAGAACGAGAGAGAGAACAGAGAATGAGAGAGAGAGAAACAGAGAGGGTGAGAGACAGAGAAAGAGAGACAGAGAGAGAGAAAGACAGAGAGAAGGAGAGAGAGAGAGAGAGAGAGAGAGAGAGAGAGAGAGAGAGAGAGAGAGCTAAAGAAGAAAGACTGAGGAACGGACAACAAACACAAAGAGGGAGAGGAGAGGGAGACAGACAGACAGACAGACAGACAGACGGTTAGACAGACAGACAGGAAGACAGACAGACACAGACACAGACAGAGAGATAAATAGAAAAAAGAGTTTGTTTGCTTGTTTTTTGCTTTTTGTTTCGTTTGTTTGTTTGGATGGTTGCTTGGTTTTTAGCGTTCCCATTATTCTCGGATGCGGATATGTGCAGGCAACATGTTGCTGTACAGTGTGCACCTCCATTTACATATTGAATACATGAGATCAAAGAACTGAGAGTGATATGGTTCAGCTGCCGTTTATCATGCACTGGAGTGAACTGCAGAGCGACTACTTCACCCAGTGTGATGTCACGCTTAATGTTTTCATAAAATCTTTGTGGGCAAGATTTCTGATAAGAGGGGAACGGGCCCGACATCATCATCATCAGGTGCCCTGCCGCATGGCGTTGGCGATCATGGACTTCCATCTGCCTCTATCTCTCGTTGCTCCTAGCATCTCCCCCACCCTCCTCGCCCCCAGCCACTCCGCAAGTCCGTCCAGCATTATCTCCCTGGGTCTACCCGGTGCTCTCTTTCCCTCCAGCTTTCCCGTTGTGACCAGGTGCTCCAAATCCCCTTCTTCATAAAATGGCCTATAAATGTTGCTTGTCTTTTCCTAATCTTCCTTATGAGTGATCTACTTGTGTCTGCCTCCAGCAAGACTGTCTCGTTTGTTTTCTTTGCTGTCCATGGAACCCTCAACATTCTTCTTAGAAACCACATCTCAGCTGCCTCAATCTTGTTCTGGCTTTGTTTGTTGACTGTCCACGCCTCGGATCCGTACAACAGTATTGGTTCTATATAACATTCAAGAACTCTCTTCCTGATGTTAATTGATAGGCATTTGTTGGTAAGAATGGTTGTCATCTTCTTGAATGCTGTTTTGGCTTGGCCGATTCTGCCGGCTCTTTCTGATGTGCATCTGCTGTCTGATGAAATGATCGTTCCCAAGCATTTGTACTTATTAACCTGTGTCAAGGTTGTGCCATTTGCTGTTATTTTGCATGAGGGGATTTCATGTCATTTTACTGATCACCAGGACTTCAGTCTTCCTGGCCCGACATCACTAGGACGATTAATGTATTACCTTTTAACTCCCATACCCTGTAGACCAGCATCCTCCATTGTCTCCCAGGCTAGCAAGTTGCAGGAAGCTGGTGGGTAGGGTGAGAAAGTCAAAGGGTTAAGTTTTTGCTGTTGGTGGATAGGGTGAGGGAGTCAACAGGTTATAATGGGTAACGAAAAAGTCAGTTGTTCTTGAGAGAGTGTGACATGTAATCATGAGTCCACAACTGAGCCAAGAAGACTTACAATTTTGGCCAAGGACAAAAGGTTGGCTGAGATGGACGACAGTTGCTACTTTTGTTAACATCACATAACAAAAGAACGAATGATATGGATGAATGGCAGATAAAAGACACTCTGTAATACCTGAACTTGGATACATGTCAGCAGGTAGCACTTTATATGCGGCTGTGTCGTGGCTGGGTAATGACTGATTGAAGCATCGACACCCGATGTATTCCACCTTGTCTTTATCTATGGGTGTCAGATCCCAGTAGACGTTGGCACTGTTGCTGCTACCATCCTTCCAGCAGCAGTACAGGAATCGGCTGCCCACAGTCACTGTTGAACCACTGCCCTCACAGTCCTCCTCACGATTGCACATTCGCCCTGCAAGTGGTATGTACAATATTCATTTATACATGCACAAGTATGCCCACAAACGTTATTGTTGAGCATGCCTTCATGGATGCAATAATTATTAACCCTTTGACCCCCGCCCCCTATCCACTGACTGCAGAAACCAGATCATTCTACAGGAAGCTGGTGGATAGGGTGAGGGAGTCAAAGGTTAAGTTTTTGCTTTGCTTGCATGGTTGACAATGTAGGATGCTGGTGGACAGGGTGCAGGAGCCAATGAGTTAATGGGAAAATAATTCTGATCAGACGTATAGTTTAGATAAGGAACAAAATGTTTATAAAACCAGCTTTAAACAGATGTTCTCCAGCAGCTGTTACGAAAACAACATTTTACAGACAGCAGTAATCAATAAAGACAGAATTAGGTAAAAGGATTTGAACGATATCGTTGTTGGAATGCTATGAATGTTATAAAATACCAAGACCAGATTTCTGATAACTTCTGAATCAGCCACAAACCAGACTTTAAGTCATTTAGGACTTTTAAAGTATTAAATTCCTCGCACAACCAGACCATTTTGCATTCAAAATGATAAAGAACCACCGAGCAGTAAGATTACATAAATACATATATACTAAAGCAGTTTCAGTTTGAAATTCAAATACAGAGTGCTTCATGGTCTATTGTCCAACACCTTTTTACCTTTATCCCTGGTCTCCTGTGCCCAGCGTAGTATCTGTAAGTCCAGAGTCGAGTCAGGAACACAGATACAGTCCTGAGTTCCATCAGGCAACGTGTTCTGGAGACGTGTCATATTTTTCTCCAAACAACAGTAGTAGGCCTGGTCCATTTCTGTGATGTTGTCGGGCACACTCCCACTGGGAAAGCAGGCAGCTCCCATGGTACATTCCTTTGGACCCACTGAAAGAATGTACAAAATAGTAAAGTGTTAGCATGTCCACATGGTGACTTTGAAGTACATGTCTGTATGTCTACTGACAAAGTGATATAACCATGTAGAACTTAACCCTTCGACTCCTGCACCCAGTCCAGCCGCATCCTGCATTGCCAACCATGCAAGCAAAGCAAAAACTTAACCCTTTGATTCCCTCACCCTTTCCGCCAGCTTCCTGCAGGAAGCTGGCTGAAAGGGTGAGGGAATCAAAGAGTTAAGTTTTTGTAGTGATTAATGGGGAGCGGGAGTCAAACGGTTAACTAAACTAATGACATTTTCACTGTTTGATAGTATTGCGAAAAATATCTTCAATCATTCTTTTCAGGAACAAAATTGCACAGAAGAATGTTTTGTAAAAAATCTGTTAATGCTTGCCAAAGATATGTACCCAACACTATTACAGGTTGAGAAACACTGGAAACTAAAAATCAATATGTACGTTATGTAGCGACAAAAGTTTCTTGCTTAGTTACACTGACATAAACTCGAGACTTTTTTTTCAAACTTTGTCAAAATTTATCTTTGACAAAGTACAATTACAAACATATGTTGAGTACGTGGCAGTAACAGCAAAGCGTGGCTGCAATTACGATGTACAGTTTGAAATTTCATACTCCTGCAAGAAGAGATTACACATTCTTAATACTAAATACACATTTGATTAAGGTATAACTAACAGCCCCAAGCATAAAAATAAATGCACAGTCGTGCAGGTTGTTAATAAATACAGACATGTATTTCTTAATTTTTCTGATGTATAAATCAGAGAGAAATTTGATACAGTCGTTTACAGACTAAACGTAACCGAGTACAACGAAAACAATTAATAAATCAAAATGGTCACCTACTCCTGAATTGTTCTCTTTCTTTTACTTCTGAATGCAAAAATTGTGTGGTTACTTGCATATCTGTATTTATACACGAATCAATACTAATTTCACTGAAACACACAGGACTAAGAAGATTAAAAATACATTTTAACAAACAAAAAAACTGTCATAAACAGCCCTGCACTGACTTTCTGCCAAAGAGATATCAAGTGGGTTGTGTGTTGGTTAATATATCTGCACCTCAATATTCTTAAAAAGATGCAGCACAGCCATATTGTTTATTGACAACCAAATGTATGCGTTTCTGTAATACACACTGAATCTCTCTTTCAAATACATACATGCACACGTGTGCGCACATATACACATGACTAATTTACTTGTATTTATTGGTACATACATGCATGCATATGTACATGCATAAAGACGTATGTGCATACAAATGTTCAGACTTATATACAAGCAAACATTCAAAGGTAAGTATATTAAGATCATTTTTACAAATAAAAATATATTTACTATCTTCTCAAATGACATACATTTTCAAAAAGAAACTCACGTTGGATCGTTTCCTGAATGGAAATAGGATTGGCTTCACACTGCTCGCCAAACATTTCATTAGTACATGTGCACCGAGTAAAATAATCTCTGTCGTTGGCTGTTACAAGGCCTCGGCTACCATAGCAACAAAAGGTGACGGCAGACGATCGACATTCCAATGACGGGCTATCCTGACAGCTACTGTTATAGGAACAGGATTCACCTGTTGACACACGTTGTTGTAGATCGTTACTATTGTGACACTTCAAGTCCTTTAAGCACAACAATCATCAAGCTGATCAAGGTTTGATGTTTACTCTTCTTCAGGAACGAACGTAAAGAAACATCTGAGCGAACACAAACCAGGAATGAACATAAAGAAACACCTGACCAGACACAAACCAGGAACTAACATAAAGAAACACCTGACCAGACACAAATCAGGAACGAACATAAACAAACAATTGAGCAGACACAAACCAGGAACAAATGTAAAGAAACACCTAAGTTGACACAAACCAGGAACGAACATAAAGAAACTCCTGAGCGAACACAAACCATGAACGAACATAAAGAAACACCTGAGCGGACACAAATCAAGAACGACCATAAACACATGAGCAGACACAAACTAGGAACAGACATAAAGAAAGACCTGAGCGAACACAAGCCAGGAACACAACGTAAAGAAACTCCTGAGCGAACACAAACCAAGAATGAACATAAAGAAACACCTGAGCGAACACAACCAAGAACGAACATAAAGAAACTCCTGAGCGAACACAAACCAAGAACGAACATAAAGAAACACCTGAGCGAACACAACCAAGAACGAACATAAAGAAACACCTGAGCGAACACAAACCAAGAACGAACATAAAGAAACACCTGAGCAGACACAAACTAGGAACAGACATAAAGAAACACCTGAGCAGACACAAACCAGGAACACAACGTAAAGAAA
>JAPXFY010004916.1:10000-16487 GCA_030674185.1 Monoplex corrugatus | reverse complement strand
CCGTCTTTTCCAGCTCCTGTCTGCAGCCATGGAGTTTGGTTGTCAGCGGAGTGTCTGTCGGCCACACGTCTTGTCTTGCCACCTGGTGAAGGGGACATCTTTGGAGTATATGCTCCGTGGTTTGGTCTTCTTGACCGCAGGGACAGGTTGGGGAGGGCGCCAGCTTCAGTTTGCGGTACATGTGGCTGTTCAGCCTATTGTGACCAGTGCGCAGCCTCACCAGGACAACTTGCTGCTCTCTAGACAACAGGTGGTAGTCATCCCTGTGTCGTCTCGGCATGGAAAGCGCCCTGATGATGCTCCTCTTCTCACTGTAGCTGACGCTGTTGTTGGGTTGTTCTTCTCTGGCTCCTTCCTTAGCAAGGATATCAGCTCGCTCATTCCCGGAGACTCCGCAGTGGGCTGGAATCCACTGCAGAACTGCTCTTCTGGTTGTGGCAACCTGGTGCAGAGCTCTAGACAGGAGAGGGGAGCGTATTGTTCTGGCATGCCTGCAGCACGGAGAGGGCGTCAGACAACTTGTCTGCAGTCACAGTCTGTAGCCTGATGTTCTAACCACTCGGGTAGTGTCATATAAGTCTCGTTCCCCTCCCCATCACCAGACCTTGCCAACACATAAGGTTTTGCACGGGCTCAAGAAGAAATCTTTTAGATAACTGCTGGCGATTCTGGATGGAGCGCATATGAAACTGTTCCAACGCGATAAATCCCTCTGGAAGAAACTCCAACTTCTCAAAGCAAACTCCCCGTCTCGGTTTTCACTTTTCGTATACAAGACAGTATCACCGGCCTGAGAAAACTGTACGTGTACAAACACCGCAGGTGCCGTGTAACTGGGAAAGTCTCAAAACATTCGACAAAAGATGTGAGTCTGCGTGTACATCGAGAGTTAAACGAGAAAACATGAAGCGATTGCCCTGACCTTGCTCTCGTTCTCTTTTTAATTTTCATTGAACAAGTTGTCAGGCGCAATAAACATTTCACAGCAAAGGCGCTCTCTGAAGATAGGGAGTGAAGGTCTTGGCCCTCACAGCAAGTAGTTGACGTTGTTCCAAGTTGTGTGAAAAGAGACCCCAGTACAAATCCCCACCACAGGCAGAACAGCATCAAAGCCTCGTGTAGAACAACAGTCTTACTATAGTCTGTATGTACAGTAAGCCCGGCCTGTTTATAATAATAATAATATATTTTATTTATATAGCGCAAAATCTTGACAAAATCAAATCTAAGCGCTGAGCGTATACATGCATACATACCTACATACATATGAGCGTATACATGCATACATACATGCATACATACTTACATACATAAATCTAAGCTGAGCGTATACATGCATACATACATACATAAATCTAAGCGTATACATACATACATACATACATACATACGTACGCACATGCATACATAATATTTTCACAGACTCAGTTAAGGGATGGAGTCTGAGAAAACTTGGCAGACGCAGGCGACGCTGCTTGCACCAAGCAGACAGCCCATCTAGACATTAGAACGGATGTACTTTGTCCATGGTCAGCCATGACCGAGGGAGGCCTACTACTACAAGCCCGGCCTGTTTGCAGTTAACCCTTTGACTACCGCACCCTATCCACTAACTGCAAAAACTTAACCCTTTGATTCCTTCACCCTTTCCACCAGCTTCCTGCAGGAAGCTGGTGGAAAGGGTGAGGGAATCACAGGGTTAAGTTTTTGCTTTGCTAGCATGGTTGGCAATACAGGATGCTGGTGGACAGTGTGCGCGGGGAGTCAAAAGGGTTAACGGATGGAGTCTGCGAAAACTTGGCATGACGCGGTCTGAAACAACGAAGGAAGGGGTGGGTGTTCAGACCTTGACCTTGTGGCACTATAGTTCTTGCTTGGATGGAAGGTTACACACCACCCAGTGAGCTAGATGACTCCATTCATTTTTCTTAGTAGTTTGCCTCCTGCCATCACCGTGGCCAACGAGCAGCTAATGAAGCACAGGGGTCTCCTATGAAGAGTTTGCCCCCCCCCCCCCCCATGTGCAAAGCGTGTCCTTCCATAGAACTGGCCGTGCTAACTGACAGCTCCACTTCCTGTCACACTATTGTCGGCAGAAGAAAAATGGAGATAAGCCAACCGTGCCTTTACACACGCCGTCAATGGGTACATTTGTGTTTCCGCTACGATAGTGAGAACTGATGCCTAGCGAATATTTTAATCTTGCAAGAGAGAGAGAGAGAGAGAGAGAGAGAGAGAGAGAGAGAGAGAGAGACAGACAGACAGACAGACAGACAGACAAAGAGAGAGACAGAGAGAGAGAGAGAGACAGACACAGAGAAAGAGACAGAGAGAGAGAGAGAGAGAGTGAGAGAGAGAGAGAGATAGACAAAGAGAGACAGACAGACAGAGAGCGAGAGAGCGAGACAGAGATAGACAAAGAGAGACAGATAGAGAGAGATAGACAAAGAGAGACAGACAGAGAGAGAGAGAGAGCGAGACAGAGGTAGACAAAGAGAGAGACAGATAGAGAGAGACAGACAAAGAGAGAGACAGACAGAGAGAGAAAGAGAGACAGAGAGACAGAGATAGAGAGACAGAGAGAAAGACAGAGAGAAAGACAGAGAGATAGACAAAGAGAGAGAGAGAGAGAGAGCGACACACAGAGAGAAATAGACAAAGAGAGAGACACAGAGAGAGAGATATAAAGAGAGAGACAGACAGAGAGAGAGAAAGACAAAGAGAGAAACAGACAGACTGAGAGATAGACAAAAGAGAGACAAACAGAGAGATATATATATATACAAACAGAGAGACAGACAGACAGAGAGAAAGACACAGAAAGAGAGAGAGAGAGAGAGAGAGAGACAAACAGACAGACAGACAGACAGAGATAGACAAAGAGAGAGAGAGAGTGAGAGAGAGAGAGAGAGAGAGAGAGAGAGAGAGAGAGAGAGAGAGAGAGAGAGAGAGAGAGAGGAGCTAATTTCTCAAAGGACTAAACTCTGTTTCTAATGAAGCAATCTCCCATAAAGATCTTGCCCCCACACCCTTAACCCCCTGCCACCCCCACCCCCCGCCACCCCCCCACCCCAGCCCCCACCCCATCGAACTAAATGACTAATCCAGTAGTTTCCAGCACGGTGATACTGTCTTGAGGAAAAAAAAAAAAAGTGAAAAACGAGGCAGAGTTTGATTTGAGAGTTTTTAATCTGTTCCAGAGAGTTTGGTCGCTCTGGAACGATTCCATATGCGCTCCACCCATGATCTACCAGCAGCTATCTGGCAGAGTGGATTTCTAGGAAGGAGAGGAGGACCAGAGCCCTGAAGGCAAACGGCAGAGGCAGCTGAAGAGTTACGGCCCGGATCTTGTTGTGGAGGAACATAAGTGAACTTCGTAAGGTTTAAAATTATTTCCCTTTATACAGCGGGTGTCGGATGGCCAAATGGTTTAAGGCATCCGTGACTTGACCCTGAAGCCCGACTACCCAAAACACATCACAACACAACAACACACACAACACACACAACACAACCAACCAACACAACACAACACAACACAACACAACACAAACACACAACACAACACACACAAACACACAACCAACACAACACAACAAACACAACACAACACAATAAAACACAACACAACACAACACAACACAACACAAAACACAACACAATATAAAACACAACCAACACAACACAACACAACACAACACACACAAAACACAACACAATATAAACAACACAACACAACACACACAACACAACACAACACAACACAACACAAAACACAACACAATATAAAACACACACACACAAACAAACAACACAACACAACACAACACAAACACAACACATAAAACACACACAACACAAAACACAACACACATAAAACACAACACACACAAAACAACACAACACAACACAACACAACACAAAACACAACACAATATAAAACAACACACACAACACAACACACACAAACACAACACAAACAAACAACACAACACAACACAACACAACACAACAAACACAACACAATATAAAACAACACAACACAACACAACCACACAACCACAAAACACAACACAATATAAACACAACACAACACAAAACACAACACAAAAACACAAACACAACACAAATAAAACACAACACAAACACAAACAACACAACACAACACAACACAAAACACAACACAATATAAAACACAACACAACACAAAACACAACACAATATAAAACACAACACAACACAAAACACAACACAATATAAAACACACACACAACACAACACAACACAAACACAACACAAAAACACAAACACCAATAAAAAACACAACACAACACAAAACACAACACAATAAACACAACACAAAACACAAACACAAAACACAACACAAATCAAAACACAACACAACACAACACAACACAACACAAAAACAAAACACAATATAAAACACAAACACAACACAAAACAACACAACACAACACAACAAACACAAAACACAACACAATATAAAACACAACACAACACAAAACACAACAACACAAAACAACACAACACAAACAACACAAACACAAACACAACACAAAACAAAACAACATAACAAACACAACAAACACAAAACAACACAACAAAACACAACACAACACAAAACACAACACAATAAAAACACAACACAACACAAAACACAACACAAAAAACACAACACAACACAAACCAAAACACAACACAAACAAACACAAAACATAACACACAAACACACAAACACAACATACACAAAACACAACACAACACAAACACAACACAACAAACACAACACAACAAACAAACACAACACAACACAACACAACACACACAACACAACACACACAAACAACACAACACAAAACACAACAAATAAAACACAAACAACACAAACAACACAAACGCAAAACACAACACAAATACACAAACAACACAAAACACACAAAACAACACAAAAAACACAAACAACAAACAAAAAACAAACACAAACAAAAACAAACAAACACAAACAAAACAACAAACACACAACACAAACACACACGACACAATCAAACAAACAACACAACACAAACACAACAACACAAACAGACAAACACAAAACACAAGAAAACAAACACAAAACAAAACACAAAAAAAACAACACAAAACAAAACCACAACAAAACACAAAACAAACCAAGAGAAAAAAACAAAACAAAACACACAAAAGACAAGCGACACCAGAAGGATCCAGGAGTTGTGATCGGGATACAGAAGGTTTTGGAGCGTAAGGTATCGGACCCAAAGTTTTGTGTGTGTGTGTGTGTGTGTGTGTGTGTGTGTGTGTGTGTGTGTGTGTGTGTGTGTGTGTGTGTGTGTGTGTGTGTGTGTGTGTGTGTGTGTGTGTGTGTGTGTGTGTGTGTGAGTGTGTGTTCGTTCGTTCTTTGATTTAATTTGATTTGATTTGTTTGATTGTCGTAGAGCAAAAAGATACAATTTGAGAAAAAAATTCATGAAAGGATATTGATATATGCTTAGATCTTTATGTTCCATGTACACAATAAAACCTTCATATTTTCAATACAGCCATATATGTTTTGTGTTTCATAGGTCGTTTGTATGCGAACAATACTTGTTTTGTATGTATAGACTGATGTCATTACTGTTACCACATTGGTCGTTGATGTTTGATTGTCGTAGAGCAAAAAGATACACAGGAGGGGGGGGGGGGGGGGGGGGGGCAAAAGTAGGTATACAGTTATGAAAAAAGAAAACACGTACAATACTCATTGCATTTATTATACAAACAAGTGAATATGGCATATATATGTAATAACAAGCACAGCCTTAATCCCCAGATTCTTGCTACTTTACCGCCTGAAGATGCTCATTTTCAGCAGCAGGGAACGGTCTTTTTCGTTACCATGTTTCCAAAAGGACAAACGGCTGGATACTGGTTTTGAATTATTTTGAATTCGAAGGCGAACATGATGCGAGTCGCTATCAACACAAAAAGATAGTAACGCACATATTTGAACTTAATTTTTCAGCAACTGAATTCTGATCAGACACATTTGAATCTTAAAACAATATAGATCTAGCCCGTCATGCCTACCGAAGTCTCTCTCTCTCTCTCTCTCTCTCTCTCTCTCTATATATATATATATATATATACATGTGTATATATATATATATATATATATATATATATATATAGAGAGAGAGAGAGAGAGAGAGATGGATGGATGGATAGATATATAGACAGACAGACAGACAGATAGATAGATAGATAGCTAGACAGATAGACAGACAGACAGACAGATAGATAGATAGACAGATAGACAGACAGACAGACAGATAGATAGATAGATATATAAATAGATATGTAACGCTTACGTATGGTTGCCAAATTATGCACATACTTCGTCGCTATTTAAATATGACAGTTTGTTTCATTGTCATTAACTGAAATGATACTGTGTTCAAACTTCTAT
>JAPXFY010004916.1:0-2500 GCA_030674185.1 Monoplex corrugatus | reverse complement strand
GATGTGTCCCTTGCGCTGGTGTTGTTTCACTGGCTGTTGGGATGCGGTGTTGGATTTCCTGCCTCCCGGGCTGTTCCAGGCCCACTTTTTGTAGCCCGAGATGGTGAGCACTTTTTTCAGGTGGTTTTTTTCCTTGTCTTTTGCCTCTTGGGTACTGCATATGGTGTTAGCTCTGTGGGTAAGGGTTCGAATCACTCCCAGTTTGTGTTCAAGGGGCTGGTGGCTGTCGAACTGTAAATATTGGTCCGTATGAGTTGGTTTACGGTAGACCGAGAATGATAGAATGCCATCAGTTCTGGTGATGAGGGTGTCCAGCATGGCTATGGAGTTGTTCTGTTCCACTTCCCTCGTGAATTTGATGGCTGGGTGTTGGTTGTTCAGATGTTCTGTGAACTGTTCGACCAGTTGCTGGGGGAGGATAGTCATGGTGTCGTCTACGTAGCGCCCCCAGTATCGTGGTGGGGAGTGGAAAGAAGCCAATGCTTTCTCTTCAAAATCCTCCATGAACAGGTTGGCTACTATTGGGCTTATTGGGGAGCCCATGGCTGCTCCTTCTTTTTGTTGGTAGAATTCACCTTGGAAGGTGAAGTAGGTGGTGGTGAGGCAGCAGGACAAGAGTTCACATACGTCGTCCACTGTGAGAGATGTACGTTGGTGGAGGGTTTGGTCGTTTTGTAACCTTCGGCGTATGATCTCTATGCTTTCTTTCACTGGTACGCTGGTAAATAGGGCAGAGACATCATATGACACAAGGAGTTCATCATGAGCGAGGGTGTAGTTACTCAGTTTTCCCACTAGGTCAGCACTGTTGTGGATGTGATGATCTGTGTGTCCTACGAGAGGTGATAGGATGTCCGCCACAAATCTAGCCGTCTCATACATGATGGAACCTCTGGATGCGACTATGGGACGGAGGGGGACTTCTTTCTTGTGGACTTTGGGTAGACCATAGAACTTGGGGACGTCGGACACAGTTGGGTATAATTTCCTGTACTGTTCTAATGACAGGCGGTCCGTCTCTTTCAGGCGTTTCAGTGTGTCTTTCAGTTTGTTGGAAAACTTGGAAGTAGGATCTTTCTTGAGGCGTTCATATGTTGTAGTATCTTCCAGAAGTTTGCTTGCCTTCTCATAGTACATGGGTCTAGGCATGATGACTGTGGCACGACCTTTGTCAGCTGGTAGGATCATCGTGGCGTGTTCGTTCTTTAAATCCGCCAGAGCCCGTCTTTGGTCCGGTGTTAAGTTGGATTTCGGTAGTTTGGCCTGTTTCATGATTCTGACACAGTCTGATCTTAAGTGTGTGGCTTCTTCTGAATTAGGGCCAATATACCTGCAAGCTGTTTCAATGCTTGTGATGAGGTCTACCACTGGAAGCTTGTTAGGGGCTACGGCGAAATTTAGTCCTTTCTCTAGTACTTCCTGTTCAGGTTTAGTGAGTTGGCGATCTGATAGATTGATCACCCACCTCTCTTTGGTCTTTCTTTTTGTTTCTTCCGGTACAGGTGTAATCTCGCTTTTGTCATTCTGTTGTCTCCTGTTGTTTTTTGGTGCTAGAAGTTCGAATTTCTTTCGATGGCGTTGGCGTACTTTGTCCCATTCTATTCGTCGTGTGTTGTTTAGCCACTCTTTGATTTCGGAGAGCATAGCATCTGGTAGTGTGCTAGAGCTCAGTCTTTCCTCGAGGTCTTGGATTTTTCCTTCCAGACATGTGATGCGGGTGTTGATTTGCTTGATGCGTTCGTTCATGAGTGCTCGTTGTGCCTGATTGATGATATTATTTGCTGCTGTTCCTTTCATCGGAGTTTTGATTTTTAGGCTGGTGGGAAAGACGCCGTGATGTTTGCAGTGCAGTGTGAAGTGTAGATGGTTCCTGAACTTCGCTAGGGAGCGGTGTAATTTCTCTGATTCACGAAAGGTAGTGATGATCGTCCGATCGTAATCGCGAATGAGACGTAGGGGAAGTTTCAACAGTTGGGGGGTAGACATAATGCTACCAATTTTGAAGAACAAGGTCTCCCAACAGTGTAAAAATCGCTACTCACAGTTCCGTAGCTTTCGATGGCGTTCTCGCCATCTTCGTCAGCGCTCTAATGCTGTCTGCGTGAATCTCTACTCAGATCCCGCGAACATGGGATGAACCCAGTTCACGAGATCGAATCATTTGTTTGTATAATAAATGCAATGAGTATTGTACGTGTTTTCTTTTTTCATAACTGTATACTTACCTTTGCACCCCCCTGTATATATACATATGTATAAAATGAATTAAAAATGCTTTTAAAAAATCGGATCGTTTAACCTTCTGACTCCCGCACCCCACCCGCCAACCGCAAAAACTTAACCCCTTGACACCCTTACCCTCTCCATTAACTTCCTGTTGGAAGCTGGTGGATAGGGTGAAAGAGCCAAAGGGTTAAGTTTTTGCTTTGCTAGCACGGTGGGCAGTGAAGGATGCTGGTGGACAGGGTGCCGGAGTGAAAGGGTTAAATTTAATAAAAAA
>JAPXFY010004915.1:0-7500 GCA_030674185.1 Monoplex corrugatus | reverse complement strand
TGTTTACCAAAACCAGGTCTATCATTGATGGGATGGTTACTTACTTATTTGTCTGCATGGGTTTAGCATCGTTTCATGAACATTTTATGATGTCATATGTTTTGTTTTCATTTATGTATGTAAACTGACAACAAAGAAGTCATTTTCAGCTGTTTTTTTGTTTGTGAGTGTGTTGGGTATCAATCTGTAGAGATGGAAACTTACTTTTTAGACAACACAAAAAAATTATTTCCACATTGGAATGCCTGGACAGGTCTTTGCAATCAAGCTAAGAGAAAAATAAGCCCAGATTCAGAATCCTCGTTCATTTTCCTTCAAAAAACACTTATGTTTCTTTGTTGTATCTCTTACAGTTTTTGCACTAGAATTTTTTGTTAATTATTACCCTCGAATCCTCAAAATTCCCCAGCAATGGGGAAGCACATGTTTACATTTTTCTCTGGCACTGAAAGGATTAAGATTGCAAAGAGTTCTGCAGTAAAGACAGATTTATTAAGTCCTATATAGAAAGATTTTTTAATTTTGAGAGCAGGTATTAAAAACGCTGAGCCTGCTTGCATTTCAATTATTGATCCATCAGTGTAAACTTTCAAATGATCGGAATAAAAGTCTTCTATACGACTTTTAACTTGACTTGCCAGTAAGTTGATATTATCTTCTTTTTTTAAGTCAGTGTGGTATATGTCAAATCGTGCTCTTTGAAGTTCCCAACTGGGTACTGGTGAAAACGAAGGTCTTAAAGTTACTGGATTTGTTTCTAGATCAATTCCAGAGCCTTTCATAACATCAGCTGTAAATGTTGCAAGTGTGACCTGCGAGGATATTGATTTAGCTCTTTTCGGAAAGTCGGTGTCTGATCTTACTTTTGTCTCTGTTTCGATGCTGTTTTCTATGGTGGTATTTCTTAACAGATATTTAGAAGAAGCGACTTTCCTTTGTTCATCAAGCGGCAACAATTTGATTGCATTGTATGTGCGAAGGCAAGAGGCATGCATTGGAAGACCCAGCGCAAGTTTGAAACCTTTACAGTCTATGCTCTGCAGTTTTGTTAGTAAAGTTTTGGTGCACTGAAGAAGATTTCTTGGGCATAGGTTAATTTAGACCTAATAAGCGATTTATAGAGATGAACAAGTGTTGATATATCTTGTCCCCATATCTGTTTGCGAACTATTTTCAAGAAATTTAAAGTTTTTTGAGCTTTGGTTAATAAGTATTCAATATGCTGATTCCAGGATAATTTCGCTGTAATAAAACTCCTAAGAATTTAATCAACTCGTTATACTGAAGAAGAGTATCTCCCAGTTTGAATGTGGGAACGTTTGCTGGGTTAGCTCCACTGTTAAACAAAACTATCTTTGTTTTTTCCACGGATAGATGCAGTCCATTTTCTACCATATATCGTGCTATTTTATCAAGCTCTAATTGATAACATTTACGTGTATAATTAAGACAGCGCAAAGTAGTTTTTCTTTTCATATTTACCTGCATCCACATGCATAAATCGTCAGCATATTGAGCTAAAATTACATGTTTAGAAATTTTACTGGATAAGTCATGCAATAATATCATGAAGAGAAGGGGAGCAATAACGGATCCCTGAGGGATACCCATTTGAAGAAATCGTTTTGTGGAATACACATTTTCGATCCTCGTTTGAATTACACGGTCTTCTAAGAAGCATTTGACATAATCAAAAATGTGACCTGTTAGCCCAATACTTTTCAATTTGAGTAATAATCGGGAGTGCCATACTTGGTCGTATGCTTTAGTTATATAAAAAAATGTAGCTAAAACACATTGGCGTCGGGCAAATTGTTGTTTGATATTAGTGGTTAGCTTTGTTAGGGGTTCCACTGGTGACCTGCCTTTTCTAAATCCTGCCTGATTCACTGGTAATATGTTATTCTTTTCATAGTAGTGCATCAATATCTTTAAAATTATTTTCTCCATTAGTTTACATACGTGTGATGTTATTGCAATTGGCCTATAGTTTTTCAAGTCAGTATTACATTTACCTGCTTTTAGTATAGGAACCACTATTGATTGTTTCCAATAGTCAGGCAGTTTGCCGCTGTTCCAGCATTTTTTAAACATACTATGTAGCAAGTTTAAAACATTTTCTGGTAAATTTGTCAACATCTTATTGGAAATTGCATCAAATCCTACTGATGTCTTTTTATTTGGAATTGATTTAATGGCATCTATTAATTCTTGGAGCGTGATTGGTGTATTTACATAGTGCGTATTATCTGGGGCAGGATCCTTGTATGCGTCGGTCTTTTCTTCCTGTACCCTATAATTTCTAGTACAGGCAGGAAGTCCTTCTACTCGACAGACCTCTGCAAACATGTCTGCAAAAACTTCTGCTTTCTCCCATGAGCTAGGTAGAGGGTTATTTTCTAGCTTTACTGGAATTGATGGCAACTTGATCCCATTTTTCATTGTTTTCAGTTTTTCCCAAATCTTTTGCATATCTTTATGGTCATTTACTTCATATGTACAAAAAGATGTCCAATATTGTTCTTTAGCTTGTTCTATGACTCTGTTATAGTTTATATTGGCACTTTTCATTGCCGTATGATTTTCAGATGACCTGTTCGCTATATATTGTTTGTATTTTTCTTTCTTTTCGTTGACTGCCTTTTCACAATCATTATTCCACCAGACGTTTCCAAGGTGTTTTCCTGTTTTTGACACTTTAAGTTCTGGAATTGAAATTTTTGCAGCCCTTAAGAGTGACTTACAGAAATATGTGTACATATCGTTTAAGGTCATTGTTTCAGATAGATCTGTTCTTATATTTCGTAGGAAAGCTTTAAAACTGGGCCAATCTGCGAATTTATAGTTAAACTTAGGTAGACTATCTTGTGGTATTGCATCAAACTCAGTGATATGGTTAAGGGTAAGAAGTATGGGGATGTGATCTGATCCCAACAAGTCATCCTCTGTTTGCCATGTGGCATTTGGTGCTAGCGATGGTGAGATTAAGGTAAGGTCAATAGCTGTGGGTCTGTGGGTTGGTATATCAGGGACACGGGTAACGTGTCCGTTGTTTAGTAAGTATAAATTGGAATCTATAATATTTTCAATCAACCTGTTGCTAGTTATGTTTTTACAATTCTTGTCCCAAAATGGGGCATGTGCATTAAAATCACCACCAACTATCCACTTGTCACGTTGGTCATGAAAATGTTTCAGCCACTCAGTATTCACAGAATCGGGACCTCTCAGTAGATAAACAGAGGCCAAATTCAGAACTAATGATGATGAACATTTTATAATAATTGCACACGAAGAAATAGATGTGTGTGTGTATGTGTATGTATGTGTGTGTGTGTGTGTGTGTGTGTGTGTGTGCCTGTGTGTGTATGTGTGTACGTGTGTGTATGTGTGTTTGACTGCGTGTATGTGTGTGTGCGTATATATGTGTTGGAGTGTATGAAAATGAGAGGAGAAACAACATGAGTACAAGAACCAGCATTGCCAATCACTACAAGCACTCCAAATGATATCCTTTATATCAACATTGGTAAATGTATTTGTTGCTCGAGTTTTATACGTGTCTGCATGTGATTTTGTGTCATTGTGTATGCAATATTAGATACGTGTGTGCATGTCAGTATACACCCTTGTGTATATAACACTTGGAATGGAGACGGGCACAACCAAGTTTTCTTCAAGCCCAAAACCAAAACTATGCTGAAAACACAACTGACAGGAAATACCATACCGGATCAGTCGCGGCCCGGCAGTACAACGACCGCGCTACCCATTGACAGACTCCAGGGCGGGGGCGACAAATATGCTACTGCAGCAACGCTTCCCACCGGTAGACTCCTGGGTGGGGATGAAAAATATGCTCCTGGAGCAAGGACAAAAGAAGGAAGAAGAAAAAGAATGATGAAACGTGCAAACATAACCAAAAAAATGACAAAATCTGAACGGTCGTCCAAGAAATATTTCAGAATATGTACCTAGAACTGCGCCGGTGCAAGAAAAAGGATATCAACCATTGAGAAATTAGCATACGACTTTGATATACTGTGTCTACAAGAAACTAGAACACACCAAGGAAAACCAACAGACTTTGAAAGTTCTGCGGTTATTCAGAAACATGATGGCAGAGGACTGGCTATAGTCATCAAAAAGAACTTAGAAGACAAAGTGTCCATATTAGATCTAGAACGAGGGTGTACAAATTCATGTGAACTGCTAGGTATGCGCTTTCAAACTCCAAACGAAAAACAGAAGAACATCGTACTCAGTGTTTACATGCACCCAGTATCCTGTACCTCGAAAACAACGTGGAACTTCTAGAAGAAATTGAAGATGAACTAGGAGACTTTACGGTGGTATGTGGCGATCTCAATGCAAGATCTGCAATGTGGGATCAGAACGGAACTAACGCCCAGGGACATGTTCTGGAAGAGATGTTGTGTGATATCCAGTTCAGCCCACTCACAACGTCACCAACCCATATGGGTGCAAGACAAGGAGACACAGACAGCACCATTGATATAGCATTCATCTCTCTTACACTAGCACCATTAAAACACATTCCCTACCGCGTCACGAGATCCTCGTGACTCAGTTTTCTCTCTCCGTGGACCGCGTCACGAGGATTTCGAGCCCTGAACCGTAGTTTCAGTTTCGAGTATATAAATAGAAAATGACCGCATTGCTGACGTGAATCCTTTTCCGGCAAAAGGAGTATACTCTTGTCATTTCCTTTCTGCGCTAACACGACGTTTGAAGCGGCAAAAATGGCAAAAATACAGGGGTAATTTGAGTGTTTCTGAAGTCTCTCTCCTAACATTACTTGGTCAATAGTTAGTACAGTGACCTATTTTCTTGGTAGGGAAAGGGTTAATGAGTCCAGAGACACTGAACATACATGGCAGCAACCAACTTCCAGTGGTTTTCAGTATAAGGAAACATTCATCATCCTAGACACTCAGTCTATCAACCAAGAAACCCGTTTCAATATGACAGTTTACAATGTGATATTGTTTCTAAACTGAGAACTCTGAAAGCAAAAAAAGGAAAAACAGGAAACAACCAAACATCTCCTTGGTGGAACAATGGCACAGAGACTGCCTGGAATAAAAAAAAAAAAAACGAGCTGCTGTAAAAACCTAGCAAAAACACAGAAGAAGACATCACTCAGAACACGAGAGCGTTAGAAAAACGGTCAAGTATAAAAGAAATTTGGATGAAAAAAAACACAAAAACAGAACGGTTCAAAACCATAGCCCAGGAAGCAAAAGACAATAAATGAACACAATTCTGTGAAAGACTCAGTGCTGATACAACACAGTCACAATTCTAGCAGTTCTATCAACAAACGGAAGGGAAAAACCACAAACACCACGATATCAGATATCACCAAAGCAGATGGAACCATACTAAGAACAAACGAAAAGAAAGGACAAGCCCTACTAAAGCGTTTCATACAACAGAGTGACCAGAAAAATTCTTGAAGAGAAAAAAGACAATTCGTTGTGGACCTAAACAAAACAAAAAACCGGCACAGACTGGACTAGATGATGAACTAACTGAACAAGGAACGATTGAAGCACTTGTACGGTGCAGAAAAGACACAGCCCTTAAAGATTGGTGTTTGTTCAAGAGGGATCCATCTCACTCGGAGAGTTCCTTATGCGCTCCGCTTAACTCAGCCAGCAACTATCTGGCAGATTCTCTGAGACTGCGCAGAACTCTACCCGCTGGCAAGGTCTTGAAACGGAGAGGGTGATTGGAGGAGAGAAGTTTTGAAACGCTAAACTGACATCATCAGAATGATGGAGATCATAAAATGGGCAGCGATCAGGCCTTCTTTTGAATTCTGTGGACTGGGAGGGAACTCGACACATCAAATCTCTTTCTCTGTCTGTCTGTGTGTCTGTCTATCTGTCTGTCTGTCTATCTGTCTGTCTGTCTGTCTGTCTGTCTGTCTATCTGTCTGTCTGTCTGTCTCTCTCTCTGTCTGTCTCTCTGTCTCTCTCTCTCTGTCTCTCTCTCTCTCTCTGTGTCTTTCTCTGTCTCTCTGTTTCTATCTCTGTCTCTGTCTCTGCTTCTGTTTCTGCATCTGTCTGTGGCTGTACAAATACTGCCATTTCTCACCATTTAGGCAGGCCTGGCCGGCTCACACTTACACCGCCTGACCTCCCCCCCCCCCTCCCTTTCCCCAGCTCTTATCTCTGGCACAGGTGCCTGCTTGCAGGCGCTAGGCTGGAATCGCTTCTCTGTTATCTGCTAAACTAACACATTCCATGTACTTAATACAAAAGCATGCAGTGTCCGCCTCAAACTTTGTTGGGGCAAAAGAAGTGTGCACACAATTAGACAAAAGACTGTTCTTTTGTTTTGTGCAGTCTATTTTGCTTAGTAATTTGTTGTGGTGCCTGGTTTATCTACTTTTTACGGAAAATATGAACTTTGTGTGTTAAAGTATACACAAAAGGATTAACAGAACAAATCGGTTTGTGTGTGCGCGTGTTTTTTCATCATTTATATATTAGGGTAGTTTCATGGTGTGCTACTAATTTAGTATGTGATATGTTTGTGTCTAATCAAAACAGCTGCATGTTTTAATGCGTGGGGTGCAGAGGGAATAGACAGGCTCAACCAGTAAAGCAAGTTATTTAAAGTAATCTCCATTGACCCATTATTAGCAAGCGAGCGCGCGCGCGCGTGTGTTTGTGAGTGTGCATGCCCTGGCATGTGTGTTTGCTAGTGTAACTGTGTGTGTGTGTGTGTGTGTATGTGTGTGTGTGTGTGTGTTGTGTGTGTGTGTGTGTGTGTGTGTGTGTGTGTGTGTGTGTGTGTGTGCCCATGCATGTGTTTGTGTGTGAGAGAAAGAGAGAGAGACAGACAGACAGAGAGAGAGACTCAGACTCAGTTTAATGTACATCGGCCTTGGGCCACAATACAACAATGGGATGGGTGGGGATGGGACTGGCATTTTGTTCATTTCCAGCATATTTTACAATTCGATGTAATCCACAGTCTGGAGTAATCCCAAAAGGTATTTCATCCATGATACATAATAATACATTCACAACACCTGTCTGACTATATCAATATCATAATACTTTCCTATAAATATGATTTTCATCAGTAGGTAATATGTCTGTATATCCATTGCTCAACCCATGACTATTCATATGTTTTTCATCATCACTGGATAATCTGTCAACATATCAATCAGTATACCAGTCATGAAACATAACCAATTATACAATCAGTTAATAAACCAATCTATCCATCGATCAATTTATTTTTGAATCATTTATCCATATGACTGTTCCTCGAGTCCATGTAGTCTATTCATTACTCAACAGTTTGTCGAACAGATTGTCAAGTTTGCCAACCTATTGATTAATCAATCGATTATACTGACTGATCAGTCAATCAACCGATCAGTTAACCCTACAGTAAAAAAGTCCACAAATCCTCTAATTCAACAAATCTCCAATCAACGGTTTATCAAAAGGGTAA
>JAPXFY010004914.1:12500-16494 GCA_030674185.1 Monoplex corrugatus | reverse complement strand
TTTCCCTTGGCTTGTATGGTTTTGGGTGTGTTGTGTGTGTGTGTGCGCGCGCGCGCGCGCGTGCATGTGGGGGCTCGTGCATTCCTTCTTGTTATGTGAAAGTACATAATGTTGTGTGTTTCTATATGTATTTTGTGTGGCTTGTTTTGTGTGTGTTTTGTGTGTGTCTTTTTTATCTGTGTACGTGTGTATGTGTGAAAGGGGCCCCCTTACGAGTATTTCTCCCCTATTTATATGGTGTTGTGTGTGTGTGTGTGTGTGTGTGTGTGTGAATGTGGGTTGTGTGCGGCGCATGCGCGCGCGTGTGTGGTGGTGTGTTTGGAGAGCGAGAGAGAGCTAGAGAGAGCGAGACAAGTATGGTGGTAACTGCTTGCGGTGTCTTTTTCCTTAATTTTTATGTTTTTTAAGCTTTGTTGTGTGTTAAACAGAGATTGCACGGTGTTCAAGCGTTCGTTTAAAAAAGTGAAAGTATCCAAAACGATTTCTCACTTCGTACTTTCCACTGCCTCTCCCAAAATCTGCCATCATTTGTCTGGCAGACGCCTTGGCCAGCGCAAAACCATATCGCTAAAAGGCGTTGTATGGCGGGGGAAAGGGGAAAACATTTTTAAAAACCACCCCCATTTTCCCCTGCTTTCACTTCCACAAACCTTGGTGGGATCTGGGTGCTTTTTATTCTTCAATAAGACGCAATCATTGTCACCCCGTGCATAGAATGCTTTAGCGCCGTTAAAGACCCCCGGGGCAAAACATTGTTTCCAGGTAAAATGTTGTAGCAAGATCATTTTTTTGTAGGTTATCAAAAATAAAATAATAATAAAAATTTACAATTTTTATATAGCGCAAAATCTTGATAAAACAAATCTAAGCGCTGAAGCAGACCACACCACGCACGCACGCACGCAGCACGACACACACGCACACAACCACACACACACACACACACACGCTGGCATAAATGGGAAAAAGAATAAAAGCAATAAAAGCATAAAAGCAAAAATAAAAGCAAGGAAAATTATGAGGCATGCATATACAATTTATATTATAACCATGTGATTCCCTCCGGCGGAACAGGCTGCGAGGGGGGGGGGGGGGGTTGATGAGGGTTTGGGTTTTATGCAGGGAGAAAAGGTGGGTTTTGAGGCGGACTTGAGGAAAAAAGTAGGTTCTGACGGGGTGAGAGAGGAAGTTTTGTTCCAGGAGATGGCCAGAAACAGGAAGGCTCGTGGACCAAGGTTTGAGCTTTTGTGCGTGGAAAGCGAAAAGTCAGAGGATCGGAGGCAGAGCGGAGGGTACGTGGGGAACATAGATTTAAGTAGGCTTACAGGTAATCGGGGGCTGCTTATTTAGCTTTTGTGCAATGGTGTTAGTTTGTATGTATGCGCTTTGATCAGGGACCCGTGAAGTTGTGCCAGGGAGAATATGTGGTCCTTTTTTCTTTTTTAGTAAAGGGGTACAGCATTGTTTTGAATGCGCTGTAGGATGTTATGGTGGAGCGGAAGACCCAAAAGGGTGTTGCAATAGCATGCGAGACATTATGAAGGAGAGAACGGGGTTTTGCCCGTTTTTTCGCAGAAGGGTACTTCCCGATCAAACTTATACTGGAGTGATAGTACAAGATTGGCGTTTGGAAAAAAAAAGTTGTTCATGGGGGGGGAGGTCAATGCGGCACCAGGGTTTTTTTGTGAATGAAAAAAGGGGCTGTGTGTTCTTAAAGGGAGGAAAAAAGGAGGCAGTGAGAAAGTTTTTGACGGGGCCAATGAGGATAGCTTCTGTCTTGTCGTAAAATTTAACTAAATTTTATTGTGTGTCAACCCCTTTTAAAGTCCCAGTAACACTCAGTGGGCGGTCAACAGGCGCTGATTTTATCAGGTGATCACTGTCTTAGTTGGGTGTTATCAGCATAGAAGTGGTGTTTTATGAGGGGGTTGATGATGGTGGACAGGGGGGAGGTGTTAGAAATGGAAAAAAAACGGGCCAAGGACAGTCCTTTTGGGAAAAACCACAGGTCAGGGGATGCAGGTGAGAGTAAGTGCCATTTATGAGAACATTTTTTTTCTGTTGATAGGATGAAGTGAACCAGGACAGAGCAATGTCAGAGATGCCAAAAGTATGATGAAGTCTAGAAAGGAGAATACCATGATCAATGGTGTCAAAGGCTGCAGACAGATCAAGGAGTGTGAGGAGAGAGACTTTGCCAGTATTCAGTTGCAAGGAGGAGATTGTTGAGAATGTGTAGTAGGGCAGTTTCAGTGCTATGGCACTGGCGGTGGGCTGACTGGAAAGGATTGAGGAGATTGTTGGCAGACAGGTGAGAGTTCAGCTGTTGAGGACGACTTTTCAAGGAGTTTCGACAAGAAAGAGAGATTAGAGATAGGCCGATAATTTTTCAGTTCATTTGGGTCTAAATTGTGTTTCTTGAGGAGAGGGTGAACAATAGCAGACTTGAAAGAATCTGGGACAGTTCCAGTTTGAGAGAAGTGTTGATGATGTCAGTGATGAATGGGAGGAGAGTAGGGAGACAGTCGGAGTAGAGAGAACCTGGAAGAGGATCCAGTTCGCAGGTTTTGAACGACATGGATCTGATTGTGTTGAAAATTTCTTCTTGTGAGACCGGTAAAGTAGTAAGAGGTGTGCCAGAGAAGGAAGGGTCAGGTGGGCATGGTTGACAGGGTGTCCTGTCAAGCCTGTCACGAAGAGTTTGTATTTTGGTGGTGAAATACTTGGAGAATACAGATGGGAGATTCTTCATTTGTATGTTTTGTTGGGAGAGGTAAATCTTTCGTGTGCCAAGGAGATGATTCATGGTTGTAAAGAGTTCTTTTGAAGAAGAGGCATTCAGGATTTTGGTTTGGAAATAGCTTGTTTTTGCTGAGCAATGAGGGTGGATACTTTTGTTTTAGAGGCTTGGAAAGTTGCCTGTGTACAGTGAGTTTGGATTTGCGCCAACGGCGCTCTGCTCTGCGGCGGGCACGTTTTGCACAGGCAATCTCATGAGTGAGCCAGGGGGTAGGGGGGCGGTCAGGTAAAAGACGGGTTGTGGCTGGAGCATGAGTGTCCAGAAGATGGTGGAGAGTAGTATAGAATTCATCGGCAAGGTTATGTGACTTTTCAGAAAGGAGACGGGAGGCATCAGATGAAAATGTGGAGAGGTCGATAGATTTGAGATTGCGTCGAGTCACTGTGCGCATGGTACGGGAAGGAGGAGAAATGTCGAGAGAACAGAGAATTGCAGAGTGGTCAGATGGAAGGGCTGAAGTTAGACGGGTAGAAAGAACTAAGCAGTTGTCAGTAGCGGAATTGTGGTGATCACGAGAAATGATCCAGTCAGAATGTGACCTTTTTGATGGGTTGGTTCAGAAATGTGTTGAGTCATATTGTGATTGGACAGAGAGTTGATGATATGTCTTGTGTCATAACGGTGAGTGTTGTCATAGTGGACATTGATGTCACCTAGAATAATGAGATTTCCAGGTAAGAGGCAGTAGTGGTCAAGCAATTGGTCAAAGTCAGACAGAAACGTGGATGTGGTGAGTTTGTTGGCAGAGCTAGGTGGGGTCGATAGACACAAAAAAAGGTGATGGGGTGAGGGTTGGTTGGGAAGGATACTTCAACGTCTCGAAAGAAGGATGGGAGAAAGGCGAGACTGCGAAAAGATGGGCGGGAATGGAGGAGCTTGAAGGGGATGGCGAACCGCCACCTGGGGATGAGCGATGGAAAAAAGCAAGCTGAAACCATCGGAGTGAGGCAGCATGTAATTAATAAAAACTAGGGTGGCTCTGAATTTGTGGCGACTTTTTTTCCCCAAAATGGAAAGTAAAGGGTATTCACCGTGACTGAAATTTATTTATCAACAACCAATCAATTAATATTCGCCATGCATCAATCAATCAATAAAATTCAAAAAAACATTTGCTGGCAATAGTTTATCAAGCAATCAATTAGTCAATCAGGACATAATCAAAAACGTATGCGTCAATCCACCATCCATCCC
>JAPXFY010004914.1:0-2500 GCA_030674185.1 Monoplex corrugatus | reverse complement strand
CTTTGTTTCTCAAACTGCCAGATCTGCTACTATCATCTCCATCGTATAATGCTGATCAGGAAGTATCTCTCTGTCGAAACAACTGCAAAAGTCGTTCTCTCCTTCATAATGTCTCGCATTGACTATTGCAATTCACTCCTGTCTGGTCTTCCTGCCTCCACCATTCACATCCTACAGCGCATTCAAAACAATGCTGAACGCCTTGTACTCAAAAAGAAAATAAGCTGACCACATATCTCCTCTCCTGGCACAACTTCACTGGCTCCCTGTATCAAAGCGCATACAATACAAACTAGACACCATGTGCTACAAAAGCCTCAATAACGCAGCCCCCGATTACCTGTCAAGCCTACTTGAGATCTATGTTCCCTCACGTACCCTCCGCTCTGCCTCCGATCCTCTGACTTTTCGCTTTCCACGCACTAAGCTCGTGCGTGCGTGCGTGCGTGCGTGTGTATCTGCTTCAGCGCTTAGATTTGATTTTATCAAGATTTTGCGCTATATAAATATTGTAATTATTATTATTATTATTATTATTATTATTATTATTATTATTATTCTTCTTTTCTTCTTCTTCTTCTTCTTCTTCTTTCTTCTTCTTCTTCTTCTTCTTCTTCTTCTCTTCTTCTTCTTCTTCTTCTTCTTCTTCTTCTTCTTCTTCTTCTTCGCATTCTTCTTCTTCTTCTTCTTCTTCTTCTTCTTCTTCTTCTTCTTCTTCTTCTTCTTCTTCTTCTTCTTCTTCTTCTTCTTCTTCTTCTTCTTCTTCTTCTTCTTCTTCTTTCTTCTTCTTCTTCTTCTTCTTCTTCTTCTTCTTCTTCTTCTTCTTCTTCTTCTTCTTCTTCTTCTTCTTCTTCTTCTTCTTCTTCTTCTTCTTCTTCTTCTTCTTCTTCTTCTTCTTCTTCTTCTTCTTCTTCTTCTTCTTCTTCTTCTTCTTCTTCTTCTTCGCATTCTTCTTCTTCTTCTTCTTCTTCTTCTTCTCTTCTTTTCTTCTTCTTCTTGCATTCTTCTTCGCATTCTTCTTCGCATTCTTCTTCTTCTTCGCAATTCTTCTTCTTCTTCGCAATTTCTTCTTCTTCTTCTTCTTCGCAATTCTTCGCAATTCTTCTTCTTCTTCTTCTTCTTCTTCTTCTTCTTCTTCTTTCTTCTCTCTTCTTCTTCTTCTTCTTCTCTTCTTCTTCTTCTTCTTCTTCTTCTTCTTCTCTTCTTTCTTCTTCTTCTTCCTTCTTCTTCTTCTTCTTCTTCTTCTTCTTCTTTCTTCTTCTTCTCTCTTCGCAATTCTTCTTCTTCTTCTTCTTCGCAATTCTTCGCATTCTTCTTCTTCTTCTTCTTCTTCTTCTTCTTCTTCTTCTTCTTCTTCTTCTTCTTCTTCTTCGCAATTCTTCTTCTTCTTCTTCTTCTTCGCAATTCTTCTTCTTCTTCTTCTTCTTCTTCTTCTTCTTCTTCTCTTCTTCTTCTTCTTCTTCTTCTTCTTCTTCTTCTTCTTCTTCTTCTTCTTCTTCTTCTTCTTCGCAATTCTTCTTCTTTTCTTCTTCTTCTTCTTCTTCTTCTTCTTCTTCTTTCTTCTTCTTCTTCTTCTTCTTCTTCTTCTTCTTCTTCTTCTTCTTCTTCTTCTTCTTCTTCTTCTTCTCTTCTTCTTCTTCTTCTTCTTCTTCTTCTTCTTCTTCTTCTTCTTCTTCTTCTTCTTCTTTCTTCTTCTTCTTCTTCTTCTTCTTCTTCTTCTTCTTCTTCTTCTTCTTCTTCTTCTTCTTCTTCTTCTTCTTCTTTCTTCTTCTTCTTCTTCTTCTTCTTCTTCTTCTTTTTTCTTCTTCTTCTTCTTCTTCTTCTTCTTCTTCTTCTTCTTCTTCTTCTTCTTCTTCTTCTCTTCTTCTTCTTCTTCTTCTTCTTCTTCTTCTTCTTCTTCTTCTTCTTCTTCTTCTTCTTCTTCTCTTCTTCTTCTTCTTCTTCTTCTTCTTCTTCTTCTTCTTCTTCTTTCTTCTTCTTCTTCTTCTTCTTCTTCTTCTTCTTCTTCTTCTTCTTCTTCTTCTTCGCATTCTTCTTCTTCTTCTTCTTCTTCTTCTTCTTCTTCTTCTTCTTCTTCTTCTTCTTCTTCTTCTTCGCATTCTTCTTCTTCTTCTTCTTCGCAATTCTTCGCAATCTTCTTCCTTCTTTCTTCATTCTTCTTCTTCTTCTTCTTCTTCTTCTTCATTTCTTCTTCGCATTCTTCTTCTTCTTCTTCTTCTTCTTCTTCTTCTTCTTCTTCTTCTTCGCATTTTTTCTTCTTCTTCTTCGCATTCTTCTTCTTCTTCTTCGCTTCTTCTTCTTCGCATTCTTCTTCGCATTCTTCTTCGCATTCTTTCCCTTCTTCCTTCTTCTTTCGCATTCTTCTTCTTCGCATTCCTTCTTCTTCGCATTCTTCTTCTTCTTCTTCTTCTTCGCATCTTCTTTTTTCTTCTTCGCATTCTTCTTCTTCTTCTTCGCATTCTTCTCTTCTTCTTCTTCGCCTTCTTCTTCTCTTCTTCTT
>JAPXFY010000491.1:22500-56192 GCA_030674185.1 Monoplex corrugatus | reverse complement strand
CCATTAAAAGAAGAGCCTGCTCTCAGCACCTAAGGGATTAAAAGGGATGCTACTCAGAACTCAGAAGTTCGGTACAGGGTTTAGTGTAAAAGCGTGGATCTGAGGGGGCCTGGTGAAACCCCAGCAGTCTGTGAAAAAGCGGAACAGCAAGTCACCCACAAGGAAGCCGTTTTCCTCACAGACCTGGAGAAAACAGACTCATTGCAAGAACTGGCCATCAGCCAAGAGAGACTGAACAGTCTGCAGCAAGCAACTCAGGAAGATGCAACCATAAAAACCCTGAAAGCTGTCATTCTACAAGGCTGGTCAGAGGAGAAACAACAACTTTCATTACAGTTACAAGAATACTTTCCTTTCAGGGAGGAACTGTCAGTCCACAACGGACTTGTCTTCAAAAGCCACAGAGTAATTGTACATGAAAGCGAAAGAGCAGACATCCTTGAGAAACTTCATGCAAGCCACTCAGGAATTCAGAGCTGCATAAGAAGAGCACGTGAGGTAGTCTACTGGCCCAGGATGAACATGGACATTGAAGGTTTTGTCAAAACATGCAGTGCCTGTAACACATACCAACGTGGTCAGCAGAAGGAACCACTTATCAGTACAGAGATCCCTGACCTGCCCTGGCAACACATCGCTTGTGACATCTTTGAACATAATGGCAATGAATACCTGGTTACGGTCGATCACTACTCTGATTTCTTTGAGATTGATCGGTTACAAACAAGAGAATCCAAAGAGGTCATCATCTGTCTGAAGAGACACTTGGCAAGACATGGAATACCAGAACGCCTGACAACAGACTGTGGAACTCAATTCACATCAAACCAGTTTGGAAAGTTCAGAAAAACATATGGGTTTGAACACGTAACAAGCTCACCACACTATCCTCAGTCCAATGGAAAAGCAGAGAGCGCGGTGAAGGCTGCAAAGACGTGCATGAAGAAAGCAGAACACAACAATCAAGATCCCTTCCTCGCTTTACTTGAGCTGAGAAACATCCCGACAGAGACTGTAAACAGTTCGCCTGCTCAGAGACTGTTCGGCAGAAGAACACGAACACAAGTGCCGACGTCAAAGACATTACTCCTACCTACAGTTGTACCAATCAAGAAAGAACTTGAGAAAAGGAAACTGAAGCAAGCGCACTACTACAACAGAAGCGCAGTAGAGCTGAAAGAACTGAGTCCGGGACAGATTGTGAAATTCCAACCCCCAGGATCCAAAAAGTGGATCAGCGCCAAAGTAGACCAACAGGTGAACATCCGGTCATACAACATTCGCACAGAGGACGGACGTCAGTACAGAAGGAATCGTGGTCAGCTACGAGACACAACAGAAACGGAGCTTCAGCAGACAATCAACCCTCAACAACTTGTCCAGAGAAGGATGATTTCTGGAAGACATCAGGAAAGCGACACATCGGGCAAGCAACAGCACATCATCATTCCATCAAAACAGATGCTGGAAGATAACAAGAAAACTGGAACTGGAACAGATGTCAAGACGCCAGCATCGTCTGTCCGTGAGAACTCATCTGATCAGTCACCAGTCATCAAAATGTCTGAGACAACCAGCATCAAGGAGCCAGATGAAGTTATCAAACAAACAAGGACAGGACAACCCGAACCAGTTAGTTCTCCTTACAGAACAAGATCTGGAAGACAAAGCAAAAGGACAGATTTCCTGAAATATGAATGAAACTGAAGACTCTACCACAATCAGATAAACTGAAAGCATTGTGAAATATGGACATGATGATGATGGATAGTATAATGATCAGAGATAAAATGAGGTGAATGAATGATTGGGCCCTGCGCGTGAGAGAAAGAATGAGTGTTTGTTAAGTTAATGTTGTGATAAAGGTAGGAAACACATTTATTTCGTATGGACTGAAAGATAGGAAAAATGATTGATTTTGTTTCCTTAAAGAAAGGGATATATGACGTGTGTTGACAGTAAACAGCGTGTGGATAGCAGCACGGCATGATATTCGTTTAAATGATAACTGATTGCTGTTCACTGTGAAATGTATATATATAGACAGTTGAGAATCAGACAGTGAGGAGTAAAGACGAAGAAGCATTGCCCTGTCTTCCGAGTTGGTTGTAGAAAGAACGAAACACTTGGTTTCCTTCAGCACGGCACGCTGGTCCGTGTACACGTGGTCTGGCTGGCTCCTTTGATGACAGCTGTGCACTCAAGATTTCCTGTTCTGAGTTCAATCCCAACCCACAACATATGAATTACTCAGTTCGCCACTCATCTTTAATGCTTCAGTCATTCTGGTGGTGTCAGCTCATACAGTGTTTCATAGGTCCATTCTCTTCTTCCACACCCCCACACCCCATCTTAAGACCTTGCCAGTGCATAGGGGTTTGGGCAGGCTCAAAGGGTTTGCCAGATATTTGCTGTCAGATTTTAGTGAAGCACATACGTCCCAGTACGGTGAATGCCTCTTGAACAGGCTCCAAATTCCAAACTCCATGTTTATTTATTGTATTCGTGAGGCAGTCTTGCTACATTTATATTCTGTGCTTGCAATAAGAGCCAGTTATTTTCGGCAAATCCCGACTTACCGAAGAGAAAATTCATAGTAAGAGCATAATATGGAAATTTAGAATGAAAACGCCATGATATATTCATACTGCAAAACGGTTATACCATTACTATAAGTATTTGTACGTCTTGCTGCGTGCGATAATATTGAAATAGTTCTGCTTACAAACATTCATTCAAAATGTCTAGCTGTAACAACGCCGCATGGGTTGCCAAAAACCGTAGAGAGAAATGATATTCACCCATGGGCTGTTTTTGGTGACGAAGTGGCAACAGGTGAGAAAGAAAATGTGTCAAGCTATGGTCATTTTTTGTGATATTTGTCGTTGTTTTCACGTGGGTTTCGCGTGGATATGGAGTTGATGGTCAGCAGAGAGCCTAGAAAGCCTGAAAAGGAAGAATGTCATGCGACATCAGAATCTTTCAGACATCCGATCCAGCAAGTCTTCTGTGATCAGCCTCTCTTTTTAAAACCAGACGTCGTTTGCTGTGTGCTTATTTTCCCAGCTGGTGGGGTAACATTCTGGTCATATGACCAAACCACTTACTTCTCTGCTGATGAGTATGATGGTGGATTGGTGTTGCTACCACACATTCTCTGATCGTGGTGTTTCTGATTATAACACATCGAGTCCTGCTGAAAGCTTTCTTAAACATCGCATCACGTCTGGTCTTGCTGAAAGCTTTCTTAAACATCGTATCACGTCTGGTCTTGTTGAAAACTTTCTTAAACATCATATCATGTCTGGTCTTGTTGAAAGCTTTCTTAAACATCGTATCACGTCTGGTCTTGTTGAAAACTTTCTTAAACATCGTATCACGTCTGGTCTTGTTGAAAACTTTCTTAAACATCGTATTACGTCTGGTCTTGTTGAAAACTTTCTTAAACATCGTATCACGTCTGGTCTTGTTGAAAGCTTTCTTAAACATCGTATTACGTCTGGTCTTGCTGAAAACTTTCTTAAACATCGTATCACATCTGGTCTTGTTGAAAGCTTTCTTAAACATCGTATTACGTCTGGTCTTGTTGAAAACTTTCTTAAACATCGTATTACGTCTGGTCTTGTTGAAAGCTTTCTTAAACATCGTATTACGTCTGGTCTTGCTGAAAACTTTCTTAAACATCGTATCACATCTGGTCTTGTTGAAAGCTTTCTTAAACATCGTATTACGTCTGGTCTTGTTGAAAACTTTCTTAAACATCGTATCACGTCTGGTCTTGTTGAAAACTTTCTTAAACATCGTATCACGTCTGGTCCTGTAGACAACTTTCACAAACATCGTATCACGTCTGGTCCTGTAGACAACTTTCACAAACATCGTATCACGTCTGGTCATGTAGACAACTTTCACAAACATCGTATCACGTCTGGTCTTGTTGATAACTTTTATAAAGATGCATACCATAGATGATAATTCTGCGCTCTGGGGGCTTGGTGTGGTTCCAGTTCTGGCACTGGTATGTCAGGGTGGAAATGAAAATGGAACTGATAAGCGTGACATTTGTTTGTACAGGAATGTTGGGGGCGTTTTAGAGATTGCGCAAATTGATAAGACACTTTGTCTGTTCTCTGGACTCTGGTTTCGATTTCTCTGTTCAATCTTCCGTCTTCTGTGAAAATGCCGCTGCGATACATGTATTTCAGTTCGTTCAACAGATTTGTCTCTTCACTGAAACAGAAAAGGTATTGTCTTCCATGTCATTCTGCCGGATGAATGTAAAGGAGATTGTCACATTGTGACTTTGATGACATGGCCATAAGCGATGTGGCATGATTGCAAACAACAACACAATGAATATTTTGTCAAAGGGCTTGCATCTCGTAGAAGCTAACGATGTAAACTTACTGGTTACCTGAAGTTTGACAGAATGCATTTTCATACAGAAAATTTGTCGTTAAGTTTAAATAATTCGGTCTGCGCTTTTGGCAACGGAATCAATAACTTTCTCTCCCATTATGTAACACATCAGTCCCAATTTCTGATTCAGCTAAAAACCTTGGTGTCTGCATTGACTCTACCCTCTCCATGAACAACTTTGTTTCTCAAACTGCCAGATCCTGCTACTATCATCTCCATCGTATAAAGCTGATCAGGAAGTATCTCTCTGTCGAAACAACTGCAAAACTCGTTCTCTCCTTCATAATGTCTCGCATTGACTATTGCAATTCACTCCTGTCTGGTCTTCCTGCCTCCACCATTCACATCCTACAGCGCATTCAAAACAATGCTGCACGCCTTGTACTCAAAAAGAAAAAAGCTGACCACATATCTCCTCTCCTGGCACAACTTCACTGGCTCCCTGTATCAAAGCGCATACAGTACAAACTAGACACCATGTGCTACAAAAGCCTCAATAACGCAGCCCCCGATTACCTGTCAAGCCTACTTGAGATCTATGTTCCCTCACGTACCCTCCGCTCTGCCTCTGATCCTCTGACTCTTCGCTTTCCACGCACTAAGCTCAATACCTATGGTCCACGAGCCTTCTCTGTTTCTGGTCCACTCTCCTGGAACAAACTTCCTCTCTCAGTCCGTCAGCAACCTACTTTTGTCTCCTTCAAGTCCGCTCTCAAAACTCACCTTTTCTCTCCTGCATAAAATCCTAACCTCACTCAACCCTCCCCTCTGCAGCCTGTCTCCGCTCGGAGGGAATCACATGGTTATAATATATAATTGTATGCTATGCTCTCTATAATTTTCCATTGCTTTTATTCTTGCTTTTATTGCTTTTATTCTTTCTCCCCATTTATAGCCATGCGTGTGTGTGGGTGTGTGTGTGTGTGTGTGTGTGTGTGTGTGTGTCTGTATGTGTGCGTGCGTGTGTGTGCGAGCGTGCGTGCCTGCGTGTGTGTCTGCTTCAGCGCTTAGATTTGATTTTATCAAGATTTTGCGCTATATAAATATTGTAATTATTATTATTATTATTACAAGTAGTCTGCAGTGAAACTATTTGCCTCCCTGATACAAGCGTTTAAAAAGGGTAATATAGCGAGATTTATGAGAAACTGAAATAAGTCATTATGTGAGTAATCCGCAACACCTACCACACTAGTCTGGTGGTCCCTGTATTACGAAAAGCAATCTCTTTCTCTTTCTCTCTCTCTTTTTCTCTCTCTCTCTTTCTCTATCTATCTCTCTCTCTCTCTCTCTCTCTCTCTCTCTCTCTCTCTCTCTCTCCCTCTGTGTGTGTGTGTGTGTGTGTGTGTCTGTGTCTGTGGTGTGTGTGTATGCGCGCGCTCATGTGTGTATGTGTATGTGTGTGCGTGTGTGCATGTGTGTGTTGTGTGTTGTGTGTGTGCGTGTGTGTGTGTGTAGTGTTGTGTGTGTGTGTGTGTGAGTGTGTGTGTGTTTTGTGTGTGTGTGTGTGTGTGTGCGTGTGTGTGTGTGTGCGTGCGCGTGTTCTCAAACTAAAGCAATGGCAACACAAACCGCCTGCGCCTCTCTGTCTGTCTGTCTGTTTGTCTGTCTGTCTCTCTTTCTGTCTCTGTCTCTGTCTCTCTCTGTCTCTCTCTGTCTCTCTCTCTCTCTCTATTTGTTTTTGTTTCAGGCTTTGTTGAAACAAGAAACTGGAATAGGGAAGTGCAGTACAGGTGTATTGGTGTCAAATACTCCTTTGAAGTTGACGTTCCCGTTGATCGTGCGGTCATGTTAAGTTTCACCGATCTCTCCGTCAACAAAGACATGACTTGCCATGAAATCTCACTGACTGTTTACGCAGTCAACAGCAACAAATCATCAAAAATCTGGACTGCTTGTACTGTCTACCGCCAGCCTCCACGACTGTACATGATACACAGGATCGTGGTGAATTATATGACAGTCAATGCTATCTTTAACACTCGGTTCAGGTTATATTTGTCATTCCACAACAATACAGCTTTACCCATTATACTGTCATATGACACATGGAACTGTTCCGTACCGTACTGGGCTGACTTCCAGAGACATCTTCATTGCAATCTAGATGTGGAATGTTTTGATAGCAGAGACGAAGCGGACTGTCCCTACACCAGCGAGTTTTGTGGCGCAGGCTACATCAGAACAGGCCATCTATGCCTCGTGTACACACGTATGGACTACCTCCTGACCTGGGAAAGTGCATACGCTCGATGCTGCGGAATGGGCGGGAAACTACCCAGTCTGAGCACTTTCAACGTGTGGCTTGACCTCTACAATTTCTCTTTGACGAATGGGATCACTTATATCTTCGTGGAACTCCAGATGGCGCCATCCGTTTTACCGCGTGTGTAAGTACTGACAGACAAAAAACAACAACAAAAAACAACAAAAACGCCTGCTTACTTTAAAAAGAAAAAAATCCAAAACATGTTTCTTTCAAAAACATCTAGAAAACTACAGTGTGTGCGTGTGTGCGTGTGTGCGTGCGTGCGTGCGTGCGTGCGTGCGTGCGTGCGTGTGTGTGTGTGTGTGTGTGTGTGTGTGTGTGTCTGTGTGTGTGTTCGTTCGCTCTTTGATTTTAATTTCTTTTCACTATACATGATATTAGAAGGGGATGGGGGGTGAGGGGGAATGAAAACCAAATAAATAAAATAAAATGGAGAACGATAGTTGGATGGGTTGGAGAGGGGAGACAGAGTAAACGGTCATAAGTAGGTGGGAAAATAGAAAAAGTGGAACGAAAACTTAACATTAACAATGAACTTCAACAATGTGAAGAGAAATTTTAACACTAAAACATAGACTGCATAAAGTTAAAGTAATGCATTAACAGGACTGTGAACTAATGATTCTGAACTTTTAACTAACAAAGATTGATCTGATGTTACTTTTTTTAAATGAGTTTCAGAATAGTTTTCTTGTTTAAACATTTTCGGTAAAAAAGAAGTAGCATTTTGCAGTAAAATAAACAGTGAAACAGTATGAACTGTTCGCCACAAATACACTTGACATTTTTACAACATTTTGTTTTCAATGCGTGTAGCTGAATTCGAAAACGAACAGCAACAATCGATCTCAAATGATACATGGAAGAATACTGCATTTTCTTTTACATACATTTTGAATGGAAAGTTTTATCATTTGTTGTGATACAAACTGTACATTTAAATATTCATGAAATCGAATCCATGAGGCTGATTCGAGCAAGTTGCAAGCTTCTTTTACGGAAGTATGAACATATAATTCTATAGAATTATCAGAATTCTGTGCACCTTGCTTAGCTGCTCTGTCAACTACTTCGTTGCCGTGAAGACCAACGTGAGAAGGCACCCAGCATAAACTGATATCTGTACCTTTTATCCTTAAACGATTTATAAGCTGATTTGCCTCAGTAATTAAGTCAGGTCTTGTGTCGGCATCAAAAGACCGTAAGGCATATATATATATACAGACTTTGAGTCAACAAAGAGAACTACTTAGAGAGACACAGGTTTAAATTTTACTAGATAATGCAATGCTTGTATAATACCAACTAATTCCGCTGTAAATATAACCCAATGAAAAATGATTTTTTATTTTAAACTTGGGAACATAAAATGCTGTTCCAGCACATTTATTTTCTAAGACTAATCCATCGGTAAAAACATGAAGGTGGGTACGGTATTTTTCATCGACGTGTTCTCTTTCGTGGATATCGAAATTTTGACGTTTTCAAATTTCTTAGCGTCTGTATAATCAACATTAATAGAGGCTTTTAGCATTTCCCATGTAGGGGTAGGCATTGTTGATGGTGTCTCAGCTGTTTCATCCATATTTGTTAGACTGTTTAACCAAGTCAGATGTGAAAGTTTCAACGGTCATTTGTGATGACATGGTTTGCTCGCTTTGGAAAGTCAGCATCAGACCTGCCTGTAATTTCCTTGCTCACAAAATTGTCCGTTTGTGAAGTAGTTCTAACAGCAGATTTTGCTGTCGCTAGCTCACGATAGTTGTTCAGAGGCAGAATTCCAGCAACTTTGTACGTTTCCAGATTAGAAGCATGAGTAGGGACACCTAGAGCAATTTTAACACTTTTGCAGTCTAAGCTTTGTATCTTCTGTAATAAGTTATCTTGGTCCAATGAAGAACACTCCTTGCGCATAGGATAATTTAGATCGTACAAGTGCTGTTGATAGACGAATTAGTATGTTCGTATCCATTCCCCATGGTAATATGCTTATAATCTTTAGAAAATTTAAGGCTTTTCTTGCTTTTGTTGAAATATAATCAAAATGGACATTCCAGCTTAATTTCGATGTTATAAAGACTTCCAGAAATGTTACAACCTGTTTGTGATGTAACACTTCACCAAGCAATCTGAAAGTAGCCAAGTTACTTAAAGTACCACCAGGATTAAATAGCATCATGTTAGGGTGTTTTGTTTCGCTGACAGCGACAGACCATTTTCTAACATATAGTTTCCAAGATTATCAAGACCAGATCGATATAACTTCCTGATGTAATTCTGCGCTCTCTTTGGAGTTGTCTTTTTTAAAGTAATATTCATCCAAATACATATATTATTATCATCAGCGTACTGTACCACAACAACACGATTTGAGAGTGCTTTAGGAAGATCCTGTATAAGGATATTAGATATGAGGTGCTATCATTGAACCTTGTGGAATTCCCATGTCAAGATGTCGTGAAGTAGAATAAGTAGTTCCCACTCTTGCCTGAATAGTTCTATTGGCTAAAAAAGACTTAATGTAATCATACATATTGCCAGATAAATCAATAGATTTCGGCTTGTACAATAAATGCGAATGCCAAACTTGATCGTAAGCTTTTTTCACAACAAAAAAGCAGCCAAAAGACTTTTTCTGCGAGCAAACTGTTGCTTGATCTGAGTTGTAAGTTTAACCAGGTGCTCAACGGTGGATCTCCCTTTTCTAAAACCTGCCTGGTTTACTGGAATGACGGTATTTTTATCACAGTAATGTACGCGTCTGTTTAATACCAATCTTTCCATTAGTGTGCTCGTATGGGACGCCAACGCAATAGGTCTGCAACTGTTTTTATTGTTTTTAGGCTTTCCTGCTTTTAATATTGGTATAACAATAGACTTTTGCCATGATTGTGATGCAGTTCTACTAACCCAGCATTTCTGAAAAATTTTAAGTAGGAAAATAATACAGTTTTCTGGAAGATGTTTAATCATTTGAGTTGAAACCACATCGACATTATGACTAATTGTGCGATGATTCAGATGGCAATTCTGACAAAGAAGAGAGTGACAGCTGTGGTAATTACCCACTGCTGTTAAGAAATGTGCGTTAGACAGGCAGACATTGGAAGTCAGTCTGCACACAACCAGTTCATGAACAGCTTGAGGCCTTGATCGATTATGGCAACCAGCCGACAACCTCAGAGTTTGCAATATGCAGTCTCGTTATTCATAGCACTATTAGAGAAAAATCAATCACTTCGGGCGAGTAGAATTTTAAGTAGGAAGGAGGGAGAATAGGCTGATGGAAGTGGGCGTGGTGCTGAGAGGGTGTGATCCAGTCAAAGTATACAGTGCACTGTTAGACTTTATTTCTAGGACAGCCGTCAGTGATCGACCAATACGTGGTCATTCACAATGTATACAGAACACTTACAGAATAAGATTTGTTTCTCAAGAAGGCTAGATCTCCTTACATTTTAGTTTTATGGTGAGCGCTCATCAGTTTTCTTTTTTCTTTTTTTCACAAAAAATATAAATTATAGAAATGTCAAAAATTACCCAATAAATCATCCGAAAGTACGATTTGATATACCTAATGCATCATTCTGTGTAATTTCAGGCATAGATTCTCACAAATATGGAAGCTACAGTAGTTTTAGTGTACATGGTAATGATGCATTTTTTCCTCAGCATATGGAAAACACCAGACGTCAAAAAGTGTCGGCAGTAAAGGGGTTAAAGAAAGCCCAGTAAAGACAGAGTGGGAGTAGTGTATTCTGGATAGCACGCATTTTGTTTGTGGTATCAACAGAAACACGAGCGATGTAAGACTTTATAAGTGTAGTTAACATGTGCTTCCATGGACAGGACTTCGTTAAGGAACACACCAAGATTCCTTGCAGATTCGCTGAAAACTGTGGTACAGTCTAAGATAACTATGGTCTTTGAGGTTACATTGTGTTTAAGTTTGTACTAATGTACGCATTTTCTCTTGTTTTTCTTTATTCATGTTCAGTTTACTTTCATCCAGGCAGCATGTTCTCAATGGAGTTTTTTTTTAATTTCCCTTGTACCGTTTCCTAATGCTTCTTACGAGGGAGCAGTCTCGTCGACACATCTTAAAATCCCAAACCAGACAGAAAGCAAAAGCGAGAAGAAAAGACATCACTATTGGAACGTGGAACATCAGAACAATGGGAGAATTAGGCAAGCTGGAATGACTGCAGAAAGAACTAGATGAACATAAGATCAACATAATAGGCTTGAGTGAGACCAGATGGAAAAAGGAAGAATCTTCAATAAAAGATATTATACAGTAGTTTTCAGTGAAAATGCAAAAGGAGACAAACATCATGCAGCATGCTTAACAAGCCACAATGGCATCAGTGACCAAATAGTCGTCATCACCATCATCATCATCATGTGCCATGCCGCATGGCGTTGGTGATCATAGCCCTCCATATGTATCTATCCTTTGTTGCCGCAAACACATTTTCCACCCTCTCCGTCCTAAGCCACCCTGTAAGTCCGTCCAATATTTTCTCCCTGGGTCTACCTGGTGCTCTCTTTCCCTCCAGCTTTCCTGTTGTGACCAGGTGCTCTAATTCCCCTTTCCTTATAAAATGGCCTAAAAATGTTGCCTGTCTTTTCCTAAGCTTCCCTCTGAATGATCTTCTTGTGTCTGCCTCCATCAAAACTGTCTTTGTTTTCTTTGCTGTCCATGGAACTCTCAACATTCTTCTTAGAAACCACATCTCAGCTGCATCAATCTTGTTCTGGCTTTGCGTGTTGACTGTCCACGACTCACAACCTTATACCATTATCGGTTCTATATAACATTCAAGAACTCTCTTCATGATGTTAATTGATAGGCATTTGTTGGTAAGAACACTTTTCAATTTCATGAATGCTGTTTTGGCTTGGCTGGTTCTGCTGGCTATTTTTGATGTGCATTTGCCGACTGGTGAGATGATCGTTCCCAGACGTTTAAATTTATCAACCTGTCTCAAAGTTGTGCTATTTGCTGTTATTTCCACGAGGAGATTTCTTGTTTGAGCCTTTCTAATTGGTTGATCAATTCTTCGTGTCTTACCCGGTGGAAAATTTAGGTATAATCAACAAAGCATAAATATAAATCCTTATTCAACTCGACTGACCTCTCTATGATAGTTCTTATGATGCATATGGCATTAGTAGTTTCTCTCCCTTCCACAAATCCACACTGTTCTTCTGCTATTTCTCTTTTGATTCTGTTCCTTGACCTCATCATGATTATTCTTAATAGGATTTTCTTACATGATTCATCAAGCTGATTGTACTATGGAGTTCGCATTCTATAGCCCCTGTCTTCTTTGGAAGTGCAGTGAAAATTGATTTTGACATATCTTTGGGGGGTTTTCCGGTGTCATAAATTTCATTTAAGAGGACTGTTATTTTTTTCAGCACTAAATTCTTCTAAGTCCTCAATCATTTCTGTAGTAATATTGTCTGGTTCTGGGGGTTTTCCTGGTTTCATCTTTTTCAATGCTGCTCTAACTTTATCTTTCATTATGGGTCGTCCTTCAACGTTATTTCTTATAATGTGTTCTTCGTTTCTGTCATCATCAAAAAGGTCTCTAATGTACTCTCCCCATCTATCTAATATTTTGTCTTTTTCCATGATAAGCGTACCATCTTTCGATTTTAAGCAACACAGTTGACGTGCATGTCTTTTTCCTGTGGGCAATTTCTTCAATATTTCTGTACATACCTTGAGGATCAGTTTTGTTTCTGTCTTCTATTTCTTTGCACTTTGTTTCCAGCCAAGCTTCCTCAGCTTCATTGAATCTATTTCTGATTTCCTTGTTTGTCTTTTTGTATTCTTCCTTTTTTCCTTTCCCTTCCGACACCTATATTCAGCAAAATATTTAAATGTCATTTACAATTTGATTTTTTTCAATACAGTCAAAGGAACAGAGGCAGTGAGAAAGCGGTCAGGATTGTAGTTCCCTTTAGGTGTTGTCACCAGGTCTGCGCTGACTGGTCTGAAGGAGATGCCTGTAAAAGGGGCAGACACTGAAGGACAGAAGCTGGAGCTAGAGCTGGAGCTGAAACCGAAACTTTTTCTTACACTGTATACTCAAAGGGGCCAAACTACCTAAGTGTTATTTTCCACCAAAATACAAAAGGGCATTCTTCACACCAGAAAACTTCTATTGAAATCCCAAAAGCAAGAATAGATTATAAAAATTACTCCCAACAGAACTCCTCCAGGAGAATTTCTATTGATTTCTTTTTTGATAAAATTCTTTAATGAAAATAATATTTTGTTATCATTATTTTCCTCGTATATTTGCGCCCACATGTATGTGTGTACATGTATGTGTATGTGTTCATGCAGTATCACTGAGATCTACGTGTACGCTCTTCATCATTACACAAGATAATGCGTTTTGTCAATTAGTGATAACGTATAAATTTGAAGTTTTTGTGTGTATGTGTAACAGAATCATCATTTCATGAAATAATTGTGTTTAGTAAATACCGAACATGCGCGAATTTGTATATTTCGTTTCATTTTATTGACATTTACATCTTCTTCTGCCTAAAATTAGTAGGGAGATATTTTATGATTATAACTATTGTTGGCAACTGAGGACATGGAAGACTGACTAAAATGTATTGTGTCGTTGTCTTTGTCATTACAAAAGAACGATCACTCTATCAACCAGTCTCTCTCTCTCTCTCTCTCTCTCTCTCTCTCTCTCTCTCTCTCTGTTGAGGTAATATGGAAAAGGGGAAATAATCATACATATGTAGAAAGTGCAAGACAACAAGGGGAAGAAAAAATTGTATGGTCTGAAGAATTAGCAAGTTTATTTGTACAAGAGCTTGATGGTTCTGAGTTCAACAATTGTCTACAGACAGCTTTCGGTTTGTTAGATTATAATGTGAATGACAGTTCGGAGCAGTTTACTAAGGCTTTATGCGGGGCAGCTGCGTGTATGGTACGAACAGTGAGACAAGGACAAAAGAAACAGAATGATTGGTTTGATAAGGAATGTGAAAGAAAGAAACAAGAAGTTAAGAGGCTACTGAAAAGATTCCAGAGATGCAAAACAGAAAAAGAAAAAAAAAAAAAAAGAGAAGCATATGTCATATCACGAAAAGAGTATGTTAAACTAAGGAAAACGAAAGAAAGGGAATACGAAGATAAGAAAATAAGAACACTCAAAGATTCCATCAATGACTCCAGGACATTCTGGTCAATAATAAGATCTGTTAATAGAAAGGCCTTTGTGTACAATGAAATCTCTATTGAACAATGGTACAATCATTTCTGCAGTGTTTTCAATGATATCGGGGGAAATACTGCACAAGAGAGTAATATAGTAGAGGAAGAAAATAATTTTGAGCCCCTTTTCAATGAGCCTATAACTAAAGAAGAAGTGACTGCGAGTATCAGGCATTTGAAAGCAGGAAAGAGCGCAGGACCAGATCAAATAATCAGCGAAATGTTAAAACATGCAAATGCTAATGTAATTGATTTCCTTGTCCATTTATGTAACAAGCTTTTTGATAATGGCATTTTTCCGTCAGAATGGGAAAAGTCCATAATAATCCCAATTCATAAAAAAGGAGATGTGAATAATCCAGATAATTATAGAGGAGTCGCTCTAACAAGTATAGTGAGTAAAGTTTATACATATATTTTGAATAAGAGATTAACAAAGTGGGCAGAAAAAGAAGAGAAAATAGTTGAAGAACAAGCTGGATTTAGAGCAAAATACAGTACAATTGATCATATTTTCACACTTTACTCCCTTGTGCAGAAGCATTTACTTTTAAATAAGAAACTTTATGTTGCATTTGTGGATTTTAGGAAGGCATTCGATTCTGTGAATCGTAATAATCTTTGGAATATTTTACGTAAAAGTGGTGTGAATGGAAAATTATATATGGCCCTAAGAGGAGTTTATAACTCAGTGTTTGCATGCGTGCGTGAGAAGTGTGTATATTCAGATTATTTTGAATGCCCTAAAGGAGTGAAACAGGGGTGTCAATTGAGTCCTCAATTGTTTTCATTTTTCATTAATGAATTAGCAGTGGAACTGTCAAGAAAAGGCAGGCATGGCATTCAAATTATCCCTGGGGTTATTGAGATATTCCTATTGCTGTTTGCAGACGATGTTGTTCTTCTCTCTGGTACAGTCAAAGGCTTACAAAACCAGTTAAATGTCTTAAAGGAAGAATCGGATCGACTAGCTTTAACAGTTAACATGGATAAAACTAATATTATGATTTTCAGGAAGGGTGGACATTTATCAAAACACGAAAAATGGTTCTATGGAATTAACGAGGTTAAAGTTGTTAATTCTTATAAATACTTAGGAATAATATTTTCGACAAAATTAAGTTTAAATTATGCATGGGAAGAATCTTGTAATAAAGGGAAAAAAGGTGTTATTGAAATTCTAAAATCCTTACGGAAGCTCAATTCTATTGATTGTAATTTATATTGGAAAATGTTTGATACACAGATAGAACCTTTACTTACATATGCAGCTGAAGTATAGGGTCTTACTGTAAATCCACATATGGAAAAAGTACATACATATGCTATAAAACGTTTTTTGGCTGTACCAATTCACTCTTCTAATACTGTTTTATATGGAGAAACTGGAAGATATCCTTTATACATTAGAACCTTTGTGAAGAGTATTAAATACTGGTTGAAATTGTTAAGGCTTCCACAATCTCGGTTATGTAAACAGGCATATGAAATGATGGTTACTCAAATGGAAATAGGAAAACAGAACTGGGCCTATCAGGTAAAAAAGGCTTTATCAGAACTTGGGTTTGGAATCGTGTGGTTGTCCCAGGGAGTAGGAAATGAGTGTCAGTTTATTAATGAATTTAAAGACAGGCTTATTTGTTCGTTTAAACAAAATTGGCACTCAGATATGGAAAACAAAGAAAAATATAGTTGGTTCTTCTCATTTAAAGATGTTTTTCAAACCGAAAAATATCTCAGTGTTGTTTCGGATAAATGGCAAAGAACTAATTACGCAAGATTTAGATTAAGAACACTTGGTTTCAATGCAAATAAAAATTGGTTTCAACCTGGGACGTCCACAGTATATCCTTGCCCCTTATGTGGAAACAATGTCGATAATGAAAAACACTTTTTATTCCAATGCCAAATTTTTGACACAATACGTGGAAAATGCAAAGTTTTTGAATCCGACATGGCCAAAAGACAAGATGTTGTATCTATTTTGTCATCTGATGACGAAGTCATAATCAAATCAGTGGCACTATACATTGCGGAAGCACAAAAAATAAGACATAAACACTTACAAGCCCGACAATAGTGCTAGACAATATCATACTGGGATTAATTTAATCTCTTTTGACTGATGTGGGCTATATCACGTTAACTCCAAAAGAAGCCGCTTTATTATAGACTCTGTTTTGTAAAGAGCTGTTTTCATTTGCTTTATTTTGCTTTGTTTGCCGATAATTTAAGAGTAGCTAATAATATGAAAAATAATGGTATATTTGTAGAATATGTTAGAAGTGGATATTGAAAGGGTATATAGACACTTAAGGGTCTACTATACATGTTAACAAAAACAAAAAAAACAAACAAACCAAAAAACAAATAAATAAAAGGCATAGTGATGTCCCTTGTTAACAGAGTATTTTGGGGCAGTTATGTGAAGATTATATTATTATCACTAAATGTAAGGTTTGGGTGGTCTAGCCCAGATGTTTCATCATATTACAGTTTTGATGTGTGTGTGTGTGCGCACGAGCGCGCGCCCGCGTGTGAGCGTATATGGATGCGTGTGAGTGGGTGTGGGTGTGTGAAAAAGATTTTGGTTTGTCTAAACCTAGACAAATTATTGGCCTGAATGTGGGAACACTGTTCTGATATTTTTTGTTGTTGTTTTCTTTGCATTATGTAGTAGTGGTAAAATGGATGATTGTTCATTATATATGATTTGAATATGTTCGACTGTTCAAGGAATGGATGTCCGATATTTTTTTTGATTATGTGTGAAGAATTTGCGCACATACAAAGAGTGGATTATGTGTCGCACTACTGGAAAATTGTTATCCCCCTTGTCAAAAGACCTTTTCGGGTAATGACAATAAACAGTTTCAGTTTCAGTTTCAGTTTCTCTCTCTCTCTCTCTCTCTCTCATCTCTCTCTCTCTCTCTCTCTCTCTCTCTCTCTCTCTCTCTCTCTCTCTCTCTCTCTCTCTCTCTCTCTCTCCCATTGTTTCTTAATAATGGTCGCAGAATGGAAATGTTATGCAGGTATCACAATGTCTTCCAGTGGAATGATGGTTCAATCGCATATTTTCTCCGAATGAAAGATTTCAAGAATACTAATTGCAGTGCCTTTATGATGACCGGAAAAATAGAAATAATGTTCAATGACTATTTCTGTAAACATAAAATGACTTCTTTATTGCTTTGTCAAATGGACGAAAAAGTGGAAGACATAAAAGTTATTGATAAGCTACCAAGTTTGATGTTTCCCATGGAAAGTTGGCCGTCGAATGTGTCAGTGGTGGAGTGCCGTGAATCTCACATGACACACTCATTCTTGGCGTGTGACAGCGCTAGCGCGTGCTGGGCACAAAACATATCTTCCCATCATTGCTCAGCACCTCTGATGCCACTTCCGCCTGTCTTCACGTGTGACAACCACATGCAGTACGTGTCGTATACACTGGTGTGTGATCTCCGAATTGACTGTCAGGACGCCAGTGACGAAACCTTATGTGGCTGGCCCGAGGATCGTCTATATGGAGACTCACAGGTAAGGACGTTTGTTGACGCCCTTTTGGTATAGTTTGTTGAAAACAGCATACACAGCAATATTTACGAGATGTAAAGCTTAATGTTTCAACATATTGCTTCAGAAGATTATAGATGTGTACACAATGAATCATCAGACGGCAGATGCACATCAGAAATAGCCAGCAGAATCAGCCAAGCCAAAATAGCATTCAAGAAGATGACAAGCATTCTTACCAACAAATGCCTATCAATTAACATCATGAAGAGAGTTCTTGAATGTTATAGAACAAATACTGTTGTACGGATGTGAGGTGTGGACAGTCAACAAACAAAGCCAGAACGAGATTGAGGCAGCCGAGATGTGGTTTCTAAGAACAATATTGAGAGTTCCATGGACAGCAAAGAAAGCAAACGAGACAGTCTTGATGGAGGCAGACACAAGTAGATCACTCATAAGGAAGGTTAGGAAAAGACAGGCAACATTTCTAGGCCATATTATGAGGAAGGGGGATTTGGAGCACCTGGTCACAATGGGAAAGCTTGGGGGAAAGAGAGCACCAGGTAGACCCAGGGAGAAAATGCTGGACGGACTTGCAGAGTGGCTGGGGACGAGGAGGGTGGGGGAGATGCTAAGGGCAACGAGAGATAGAGACAGATGGAAGTCCATGATCGCCAACGCCATGCGGCAGGGCACCTGATGATGATGATGATGACACAATAAATATCAAAAGGTCACGATTAAGTTAGAAATGCACGTATTTAAAATTCGTTTGTACAAGTTGGCCTCCTTTTCCCGACCCACTTTTGGTTTTGTATGCTTTCACAGCAAACGGTGATACATATTTTTTTTACCCCCAACAAATTATTCAAAGCCATGTCATCATTTCGGTAAACACTCCTATGTCGATCTTATGTGCTCTAAAGAATTGTCTCCTTTAGTTCATTCTATTTGAATAAGTTTGTGGTGTTTCTAAAACGGAAGGAATGTACATAAAATACAAAGTGATATGTATTAATTTCTGCATGGTTATGCGTGTTGGCTGACCATCAGTGCCAGTGATGAGATACATATAACAGACCCAGTTGCCAGTGATAGGTGCTCCTGGGTAGGAGATGTTAGTCGGGATGTGTAGGATGGAAAACACCTGCTTCCATACCGATAGGGCTGAGTATACCGAAAGGGCGTTAACAGACGTTAAGGTGTGCGGCAATTTATGCTTGAAATAGTCTTATCTGTCCTTAGGTATATCCTTTAATCAAAAACTTTTATTAGAACAGGTACAGTGTGAACTACACGGCACAAATTAACTTAGTAATTGTAGACTGCAACTAAAAGACAGTTTCAGTCAGAAAACAGCTCTGGTAACATTTTACCTGGTTTAAGCTACTATCTTGTCATGGTTCAACTTCAGTTTGTTCACTAACGCTAACGACTTAATGTCTGTATAAATTACAGTGATGCTTACGATGTTTTCATCTTAGGCTTGAGAGAAGAGACGAAGAGCGAGCGAGCGAGCGAGAGAGAGAGAGAAATCCACAAGAGAGTGCACTTCTGTTATGTGGCTCCCAGTCAAAATGAGAGAGGTCTTGTGGTTCCATGGAAACAAACTTAGGTCTAGCACTGAATAATTAAGAAAAATGCAGAAGCCTTAAATTTGCAAGCTGCGACTTTAACCAATGACTAATCATGTTACATTTGTAACATAGAAATAACATTTAGAGAACGCAGTGGCAGAGATGCTATCACGATAATTTAGTCTGCACAGCAATGAGTGTCTCTCGGAGTCTGGTTCGTATTTTTTCCATTTATTTTGTATCAGCCGGAGACTTTGTTAGCAAATGTTTTATCACCTTCACCTTATCCCCCAGTGTCAAACAGGGCATATAAGGCAGAGACCAGGACTTTACTCTGTCTCTACAGGCTGCCATCTGTTTAGTTGCTTTCAGGTCATTGATGTTTACCGCTCCGCCTATAAACTGGACTGTTCTTTTGAGGATTGTTATTGGTCTGCCTTCTCTTCTTTGCCCCATCAGCCTCCAAAACAGCGCCACCTTTGATAGTCTTTTCTTGTCCATTCTCAATACATGGCCATAATACTTCCATCTTTTCTTTCTGATCACGTCTGATATGTATGTACTGTTGAGCAATTTCTCGTAGGTCTTGGCTGGTTTTAAACTTTCAGTATGGGTTTGTTTTTTGTTTTTTTTGGTCTTGTAAAGTGGTCTGCGTCGATCGCATTAGTATGTCTCGTGCGTGGGTGCCCTTTGATTTGAATTGTCAAGATTTGGCGCCATCTGTAATTACTATTATCATTATTGTTATCATTATTATTATTATTATCATTATAATTACTATTATCATCATCATCATCATTGTCATCGTCATCATCATCGTCGTCGTCGTCATCGTCGTCGTCATCATCATCATCATTGTCGTCGTCGTCATCATCATTGTCATCATCATCATCATCATCATCATCATCATCATCATCATCATCATCATCATCATCATCATCATCATCATCATCATCCGACGCTTTAAAACAGCACCAGCTTTCAGATCCATTCGTTATGACAATGAGGACATTAGATTCGAAAAGGTTTAGTTTTGTTTATTCTACGGATCTTTTCCTTTTTCCAGATGTTCAGAGAATGGTTTGGACTTCTCTGATAATGTTGCCATCTGTTTACACATTACTTCCTTAATGTGTAAACTGCTCTAAATTGTCAGAAAGTCTTCTCCATTGAGTTTGACCATTCCTTCTCCCGCATTCACATTCATAAAATTGATTTTTGATGCGCTGATGAGGAGTCTGACAGTGCCAGTAGCCCTTGCCAATGCATCTGTCAGTGTCTGTTGGTTGTCATATGAGTGGCAGAGTAAGGCGAGGTCGTCCACGAAGTCCAGATCTTGTAGAAGTGTTGCCTTTGACCATTTGACGCCTATGTTGCCATGTATGCATTTCCTCATAACCCAGTCTGACGACAAACAGAAGTGGAGATAGGATACATCCTTGTTTGACATTTATGTTGACAGCAGATCTCTCTGAGCAGCCATTGTTGATCAATATAGAACATTTTGAGTCATAAAGATCTCTATAAGGACTCAAATGATTTATGATATCAACAAAATAAAGAGAAATGAGCGGCTACAACAGACCCCTGTCAGCCATGAAAAGTAGGAAACTCCTGAGGAATACATTCATGTTGGCCAGGTCAAAGAAACTGAAAGAGGGATACAAACTGCAATCCAAAACTTAAGGAAAGAACATACAGGATTCCAGACAGCAAGAGATTGTGCTGACAGGGTCTGCACTCCATGCAGTATCATCAAGCAATGCATAGAATGGCAGAGACAGTTCCTTGTCCATTTCGTGATCTTCGGGAAAGCTTTTGATTGGGTGATGCAACATACAACTAAAGACAATCAACAGAAATCAGATGGTTTCTCCTTTCAACTCTGGAAGATCCTGACTTTGCCAATGTCATGCTAGTGGTTTCCCACACTCACCAATGCATGCAGGAGAGAACATTCCATCTCAATGTCTTTGTCCAACATGCAGGTCAAAACAACGGGCAAAAGAAAGCAGAGGTCGTGATGCAAACCCCTCACAAGTTCGAATAAACAGAACACATCTACCCACAATAAAAAATCTTCCCTGCCTGGACAGCACTGTCAAACGATGGAAGAGCAGGCACTGACATCAAGAGCCATCTCATCAAGGCCAGAATCATCAACATACTGCTGAACGTTTTGAAAACCTCCTGCCAGAACAGAATCAATATCAAGCCATGTCCTTTACACCTCGCTTTATGGTTCAGGGTGCTGGAGGATGACAGAAATCTATTTTACAAGCCCTCATGAAGCTGTATATCTTTGACATAAAGAATATCTGAAGACTCATACGAATCTTCTGGCCCGACACCATTTTCAATCTACGACTACGTCCTCAGTAAGTCAAGGGAATATGGAAACCATCATCATGAAGAAAAGAAGAAATTGGAGCAGTCATCTGAAAAGATCAAAATAACTTCACTCAAACGTTTTTTTCGTGTGTGTGTTTTTTTTTTTCTGACATTAAATAGGAAATTTAAAGAACTGTATCATACGCTTCTGATACGAAAAGAATATTCCATATGGGCGTATACACATAACTTTACTCCTTCTTCACACACACACACACACACACACACACACACACACACACACACACACACACACACACACACACACACACACACACACACACACACACACACATACATACACACACACACGCATCGAGATACGCAGGCACTCACGCATGCACGCTTCACCCGCACACGTACAGTAACAAACACATATACAGGAATTCACGCTTGCGGGTGTCGTCGTCGGCCTCTTTACATCTCAGGAGATGATAGTCTGCACCAGGAGGCGTTGTGGTCATGACGTGCACTTTCTGCTGTGGCTGTGCAGGTCGATTCTTGAGTGGCAATCTCTGTCACATCTGCCACATACAAATTGAGTCGCTATTGTCTGGTTTCTGGAACGTTGCTTGCGAAGAGCCCTTTTCTCATCTGCGCTTTGCGCTCTCCTCCTCTCCGCACTCACAACGCCTTGCTGAACGGCTGTCCGCCACGCTGCCGTCTTCCGCCAGAGTCTCCCAAGAGCCTGGGTCAATCCCTGAGCTTCTAAGGTCCCTTTTGCATGCGTCTACAAAGCGTAGTTGTGGGCGTCCTGGAGTTCGCTTCCGATTTGCCAGTTCGCCGTAGAGAACGTCTTTAGGTATGCGTCCATCCTCCACTCGACGCACATGGCCAAGCCAGCGTAGTCGGCGTTGGCTTAGAAGGGCAAAGATGGTCTGTGGGCCCGCACAACGGAGGACCTCTGTGTTGGTCACCTTGTCTTGCCATTGGATGCCGAGGATGCGTCGCAAGCAGCGGAGATGGAAAATGTTGAGCCTCTTTTCTTGGCTGGCGTATGTGGTCCAGGCTTCACTTGAGTAGAGTAGTGTGCTCAACACACATGCTCTGTACACCTGCATTTTGGTGTTCGCAGTGAGACTGCTGTTGGACCAGACCCGCTTGTTCAGTTTAGCCATAACAGATGAGGCCTTCGCAATTCTGGCGCCGATTTCAGCATCCAGAGAGAGGTTGTCACTTATGGTGGACCCCAAGTACTGAACTTGGTGGACAGTATTGAGGTCGTAGTCTCCAGTGTGTAGAGATGGTGGTTCTTCACAGCCTTGGCCTAAGATCTCAGTTTTCTTCAAGCTGATTGTGAGACCAAACTCTCTGCAAGCGTGGGCGAAGCGATCAACGAGCCTCTGGAGATCATGTTCACTGTGGGAAGCCAGCGCAGCATCATCTGCGAAGAGAGCTTCTCTGATGGTCTTCTTTTCCACCTTGGTTTTGGAACGAAGCCTGGCAATACTGAAGAACTTTCCATCGGTCCTTGTATGAAGATATACCCCTTCTTCAGATCTGCAGAAGGCATAGGTCAGCAACATCGAGAAGAAGATCCCGAACAGAGTTGGGGCCAAAACACATCCCTGTTTCACTCCGCTGCTGATTCTAAAAGGCTCTGAAGTGGCACCATTATAGCACACAGTGCTATGCATATCCTCGTGAAAAGACTCGATGATAGCTGATAGTCTTGGGGGGCAGCCGATTTTCTTCAAAAGCTTGAAAAGACCACTCCGACTGACCAGGTCGAACGCTTTCGTGAGATCAATGAAGGCGAGGCAAAGGGGCATGTGCTGCTCGCGGCACTTTTCCTGTAGTTGCCGGACAGAGAAGATCATGTCGATGGTCGATCTTCCGGCCCTAAAGCCGCACTGGGACTCAGGGTAGATGCGAGCTGCCAGCCTCTGAAGACGGGTTAAGATGACTCTGGCAAATGCTTTCCCAACAATGCTGAGGAGAGAGATTCCGCGATAATTATTACAGTCGCTGCGGTCGCCCTTGTTCTTATATAGAGTCACTATCCTGGCGTCTCTCATGTCTCTCGGAATGAAGCCTTCCTTCCAGCATAAGCACAAAAGTTCATGCAACTCGTTGTGAATAGCAATTTTCCCCGCACTTGATGACCTCTGGAGATATTCCGTCTTCACCAGGGGCTTTTCCCGTCGCCAAACCGTCAATCGCCTTGCTTAGTTCTTCGAGGCTTGGCTCAGCATCCAACTCCTCCATGACAGGCAGGTCCTCAATGGCATTCAGGGCAGCATCGGTGACAGAGTTCTGCGTGGAGCACAGCTCCAGGTAGTGCTCTACCCATCTCTCCATCAGCTTTGCAGAGTCTGTGATGCTTTCTCCTGCTTTGGACTTAAGGGGAGCTGACTTGGAGGCTGCTGGACCAGTCGCTTGTTTGATGCCAGCGTACATGCTGCCAGTGTTGCCTGAATCTGCAGACTGCTGAATACTTGCGCTCAACTGTAGCCAATAGTCGTTGGCGCATCGCCGAGCAGTTTGTTGGGCCTTGCTGCGGGCAGCTCTGTAAGCGTCACGAGTAGTTTGGGTATTGTTGTTTTTATACGCAAGTAAAGCCTTGCGTTTCGCTTCCACCCCTGGTTCCATTTCCTGCCAGTTTGCCTCAAACCAGTCGGGATTCTTTCGTTCTTTTTTCCCAAATATACTCAGGGCAGACTGATAGATTGTGTCCCTCACGTGATTCCACTTTTTCTCAGCGTTTTGGATCTCTGAGCCACTCTTGAGCGCTACATTCAGGGTTTCTACAAACTCCCTGGCCTTGGTCGGATCGGACGTGCGACAGGCATTAATCCTTGGGTGACCTTTCTTCTTTGAGTGGTGCAGTCTTCTGGGTAGAAGCTTGACCTTGCTGCGTACCAGGGTGTGGTCTGTGTCACAATCATCGCTGTGGAAACTCCTCGTGTTGAGGACATTGTTAAGGTCCGACCTCTTTGTTAAGACGAGGTCGATCTGATGCCAGTGGTGGGATCTGGGGTGGCGCCATGACACCTTGTGCTTCACCTTATTGTTGAAGAAGGTGTTGGTGATGGCCAGCTTGTGGTAAGAGCAAAGTTCCAGGAGTCTTTGACCGTTTTCATTTTGCTTCCCAACACCATGATGTCCAATGCTGGTTGGCCAGGCCTCAAAATCAGCACCTACGCGTGCGTTCAGATCTCCCAATATGAAGAGACCTTCCTTGCTGGGAACTCCTCTGACAAGAGCATCCAGGACCTCATAGAACTTGTCCTTGACGTCGGGTGAGGAGCTTAATGTTGGGGCATAGGCACAGATGAAGTTGACTGTGCCTGAACTAGTCGTCATTTTCAGAGTGAGCAGTCTCTCCGTACCTCCTGTGGGGAGCTCTACGGTTGCTAGGAGGGAATTCTTTACAGCGAAGCCCACACCATGAATACGTGGCTCCTCTGGGTTCTTCCCCTGCCAGTAGAACGTATAGTTCTTCTCACGCAGTGATCCGTCCCCAGGTAGCCTTGTCTCCTGTAATGCAGCGATGTCGATGTTGAGTCGCTGAAGCTCCCTGTCTATCACGGCCGTCTTCCGTGTGGCATCTAACAGCTGTAGGTCGCTGTCAAATCCAGGACACATTGTCCTTACATTCCAGCTTGATATCAGAAGAGCTGGCATCTTCTTTTTCTTCTTTGTGTTGCCTGGTGCCTGGTATTTACAACCTGCCTGTCGAGTTTCCTCTAAGCTCCAAGCACCCATTGGAGCAAACAGGTTGTGGCGGGGTAACACCTTACTGACTGGGGGCTGCCCAGCTTGAGGCAGGCGGTAGCTACCCAATGGAATGTGAAGATTCCTCCCACCGTCGAGAGTAACCCCTGGCGCCCGGCTCTACGCCAAAAAAGCCTAGGCTTAAAACCGGTATCTGCTACTCTCCGTGTTGTGTCGATGCTGTGTTACCAGCGAAACTGGAGTGACCTCTCCAGGTGCAGGCCTGGGCAAGTGAATATGGAGGACGAGCTGTTGCCCATGCAGCAGATCCCCCCTCTCCTCGCCACTAGTAGAATCCAGGGGAAAGACGGAGGCCTGTACGCCTGGTACCAGGGGTGACGCAGGAGTTGCCAGAACGAGGTTGTAGACAACGGCGAACTGCCTTAGGGACTCTGACTCCGGATTTTTCCTCAGAGTTGACTCCCGAAGCCTTTCCTATGAGTGGGTATGGCCGCAAGGCAGCGGAGGTTTGAAATCAGAATTTTCCTTCTCTTAGATGAGCTGTCTTTCCAGACTGATGAGCCCCATCTACCCAAAGCACTGGTTTTCAGGCGCCAGTAACCCGCCTTCACCCCTTCTCCTATCAGTAGTAGCAGTTCCGCCGGGCTTATATCTAAGCCACGTGAGCAGGCTAGGAGCTGGACTTAGTTGTCAGAGGCTATTGGAGACGCGCGCCGTGAGGGGCATTTTATAGACAATGGGAGCTTGTCCCCATTGCCACCCCTCGGCTATGACAACCTTACTAGCGGGTGTACATACACTGAAACGTGTTTTACAAACATGTACAAATAGCATTATCACATGCGACCAATTAGACGAGTGCAATGTGGACAACAGGACAAAGTGGAGGTGGGAGAAAGATGTGAGATCGACATAAGTGGCGGTGACGAAAGTAACATTGCTGCTACCCACTGTCTTCTCCCTGACTTCAGTACCGAGCTGAACTGCCTTCTGGAGTCTTTTGGCATCCTCTTCGTTCTCAACCTTTTGTATTACAATGTCTCTTTTCGCTTTTTGCTCAGCCTTTGACCACCATTTCTTTTTTGTTGTTGTTGTTGTTGATCCGAATTTGTGTTTGTAGTTCAGTGTGTAACCGTTTACATTTCCCTTTGCTGATTCCATTGCCCCTTGGACATTACAGTTTCTGCCAGTCTTTAGTTTTGGCTGGACTGATCTCATAACCTTCGCTCTTGAGTCTTCAAGCATTTTGGACGCCTGCCCAGCCCCACCTTCTTTCCTTACCAATGAATTTTAGAAGTAGATTCAGCTTTGCCTGTTGACAATAGAGCGCAATGTCACTGAGACCAGGTTTGACACCAAACTAGTTTGTGTGTGCGTGTTTCTGTTGATTTTGGCTTTCAACAATTTCACTATGCTAATGGTGGTATTGCATAAGATCAGAGGCCACAGGAGCTATGGCATCAGCATGAATTGATGGCACCGAACTTTTTTTTGCCATATATGTTCTATTGGTCTATCACGTGCATGCTTTTTCTGGCATTTGCTCGATTTCCTTATCCCTTTGTGTGTCTTTCAAAGAGTTATTGTGCCACCTTCCAAGGTTCTTGACTATTTCTTTTCACCGCTGGTTTGGCTTGGGTGATGATTTGTGAGTGTGTGTATGTGTGTTGGGGTGTGTGGTGTGTGTGTGTGTGTGTGTGTGTGTGTGTGTGTGTGTGTGTGTGTGTGTGTGTGAGTGTGTGTATGTGTGTGTGTGTATGTGTGTGTGTGTGTGTGTGTATGTGTGTGTGTGTGTGTGTGTGGTTGTGTGTGTGTGTGTGTGTGTGTGGTGTGTGTGTGTGTGTGTGTGTGTGTGTGTGTGTGTGTGTGTGGTGTGTGTGTGTGAGTGTGTTTTGTGTGTGTGTGTGTGTGTGTGTGTGTGTGTGTGTGTGTGTTGTGCGCGCGCGCGCGCGCGCTTTAAAGTCGCCAGAGCGAGGCGAGTAACTCAACTGCTTCAGTGTTTTATATATTTATTTATCTGTGGAAAGCACTGTTGTATCATCCACATAGGAGACATTTGGTATCTATTTCCCAGGTCAGCTGGATCTGAGCTGCTCACTTCTGTCTTTAAGATGACATCCGTTGCCGACACGAGCAGTCTTGGAGAAACAGCACATCTTTCTATGCCCACTTTCACATTGATCCAGTCTGTCGTATACTTCTTTGTGAAGAACTGCATTAAAAAAGTATTTCTTCATCATTTTGTAGATGTCCTTTGGGACATGATACATTTTGAGAGCCAGTGGAATCATCTTGAGTGGGACTGATCCATACTCATTTACCACATCAAGCCACATCACACGGAGATCATTTGTCTGTGTTATAGCTTTTTAGATTGTTTTCCCAGTCATCGTGGCATGCTCTAAACAGCCAGAAACTCCTTACTGGACGGTCAAAATACTGACAGTGGGAAGTATTTATTCAGTCTTGCCGCCATGACAGAGAAATTCATCTCCGGACAGACACGGTCAAATATTGACAGTATGAAATATTTATTCAGTCTTGCTGCCAAGACATAGGAATTCATCTCTGGACAGATACAGTCAAATATTGACAGTATGAAACATTTATTCAGTCTTGTTGCCAAGACAAGGAAATTTCCCTTCAACGCTCAGAAGTGATATTAATATGGATTGTTCGAAGCCACTCGACGTCTGTTCCTTTGCAATGTATACTCCATGAGCTGCCATCCACTGGTTGCTGATCTCAGGTTCCTCCTTGCTGATTTTATCAATTCGTGAGACTACTGGAGGATTCTGGGACATTTCCTATACAGCAAGTAAGATATTCCATAAGGTCCAGGAGGTGATTTGTCTCTGGTTTTCTTAACCACTTTCTTTACTTCATCCATTGTTGATGGCCTCTTTCTCTAGTTTTAGAGGTTACCCCAGACACTAGATTTCAAACGGTACCAGAGGGTTGGAATTTGTTTTTCTGAGATAGTGTTTCAGAGCTTCTTTGTCAACTGTGAGTGTCCTGTACTTAGGCTGTTTGAATAGTTCCCTGGCAAACTGAAAGGGGTCGCTGAACAAGCAATCTTAGGACTTCTTTTTGCTCCTTCTCCTATTTGCTGATTCTATGTATTTGCTGATGAGAAATAGAGACAGATGGAAGTCCATGATGATGATGATGATGATGTATTTGCTGAGGGCTTTATGTTCCCCTTTGAAGTCTTTCCATATTTTCTCTAGCCCTTGTTTCTCAAATTTGGAGGCAGCGTTCATTTGTTTCTTAAGATTCCATTTTTACTCTGGATATCATCCATCTCTCGTTCACATTTGTAATTGTGAGATGTTTTCACCTTTGGCTATTTTACCCCATAGGCGTCCGTATGGACTGCGTATACAATATATCAAAATGTAACTAGTTTATGTTCTGGGGTACTCTTTCATATCAGAGCATTTAGTTTATGGACTGTTTCTTCGTCCGGCCTCTTCCTTTTTTCTTTATACTTGTGTGCGGTGAATACTATTTCTGGCGCTTGGAATCAGAGCCCGTACACATTCCTCTTGGATGTCTCTGGTACGATGGTTTGTTTCTAGCCTGGGGGTTCTGACTCTTTCCTGGACGTCCTCAGGACTGATTCCAGAAGTCACTGATCTAGCCATGTGTCAATGGCAAGGAACACAGGTTACAGATAGACAGACTAGAGTTCCCAGAGGAGAAGTCCCCATCAAGCAAGCGTTTTAGTTCTTAACTCCTTACACTCTAAGGGGGATATTCTGCTTTCAGGTCATGATTCCAGAATGCCCTTCTGCTGTCTCCATTTTTCTCCCACCTGGGCTTGAACCTGCGCTTCAGATGGTCGGGCAGCTCAAGGCCAAGTCACCCTCGATACAATATCCCAGACGGTCTTTCAGAACGTCACTGAGCGTTACCTGCTTACATCATCAGTCATGATACACTTTTCTTGACCATCCTTCAAAACAGCAATCTCACATACCTGCACTGCTTGCTGTCACACTCAGGAAACAGAGATGCAGGATCCTATCTGCTGATGCAGTCCGTCAATAATGTGACAGTTACACCAGTTAAAGGAGAAAATAGCGAACAAGTTTATTGATTACACCAGTTAAAGGAGAAAATAGCGAACACGTTCATTGATTACACCAGTTAAAGGAGTAAATAGCGAACACGTTCATTGACTGATTAATTTGTGTCTGTGTGTGTGTGTGTATGTGTGTGTGCGTGTGTGTGTATGTGTGTGTGTGTGTGTGTGTGCGTGTGTGTGTGTGTGTGTGCGTGTGTGTGTGTGTGTGTGTGTGTGTGTGTGTGTGTGTGTGTGTGTGTGTGTGTGTGTGGTGTGTGTGTGCCTGTGTCTCTGCGCCTGTGTGTGTGTTACAGTCGTTATCAAAAGAGATCAGCTGTCATCTACAAGTTTCCATTTACTTCGAAAGAGAAGAACCACCTCAGGCCAAGGTAACGAACTTCCGGCAGTACAGTTTACCACCACCTGCAGTCGTTAATTTTGACAGCAATTACAGCTTACATTTCACAGCCTTCAGTGACCCCACAAATAGAAGCAGATGTCCAAATACTCATTTCCATTGTGTCTCCAATGGCTACTGTCTGCCTGTCTTCCTACGCTGCAATGGAGTCAGTGACTGTCCACAGAAAATTGATGAAATGAATTGTGAACAGTCTACATGTACTGGTTTCTACCGATGTCGAGGTTCCAAGGTCTGTGTGCATCCACATCATCTGTGTGATGGTTTGCTTCAATGTCCACAGAGTGATGATGAACGGTTTTGTGATTTTCGTTGTCCAGAAGAATGTAAATGCTATGGATTGGCATTTTACTGCTCACAATTTTTTCCAGTGCATGAATATGGTAAGCTGAGATATCTTGATGCTAGAAGGTCTATGTTAAAGCCTCCAGATCTTGGGTACAACAGGCAACTTATTTATCTAAATTTGGCTCTCAATAGTCTGACCAATTTGACAGGTCTTCGGACGTGGTCTCTTAGAACACTAGACGTGAGGGATAACAAGATCACAACAATACAAACAAGTGATCTAGGCGTCATAAATACCTTGAGAGAGTTTTATTTGTCTGGAAATCCTCTTGTTCAAGAATTTATTGTTCAAGACACAATTCAGTATTTTGAGATGCAGACATTACAAGTTTTGAAATTAGCCCGAATATCAATCTTAACATTTAATACTAGTGTTGTGTCATTATTTCCAAATTTACAGACACTCAATCTGTCGTTCTGTAATTTCAAAAAAGTTGATGAAGCTGGATTTCGATTTCTGTCAAAACTTGAAGTCATCGACCTTCGAGGCTCAGATATTCCTGTCTTTCCGCATGATTTATTTTCAGGTTTGTCCAAACTTCGGTTAGTCTACGCCAGTGATTTCAGACTGTGCTGTCCTGACATACTACCCCGAGGGTTTAATGTCTTTAACTGTCATGCTCCTACAGATGAAATATCGTCATGTGACGACCTTCTCCGTTCCAGCGTTTACCGAATTCTGCTGTTTGTGTTTAGTGGTCTGACCCTTATGGGAAATCTGGGCAGTTTTCTCTTTAGGACTTGCTGTGTTTCTAGTAAGTCACTGGGGTTTGGGACTTTGGTCACACATCTTTGTGTGTCCGATTTTCTTATGGGAGTCTATCTGTTGATCATAGGAATTGCTGATCAAACGTATCGAGGTAATTTTGTATCAAAGACCGTTGTGTGGAAACAGAGTGCAGCATGCCAAACAGCAGGGTTTTTATCGTTATTGTCCAGTGAGGTATCTGCTTTCATCATATGTCTTATCACCTATGACCGCTTTGTTGCTTTGCGCTTTCCCTTCAGCCAATTACATTTCTCCCGACGGTCAGCCCATATAGCATGTGCCGCCGTGTGGACACTGGGTTCGCTACTGGCTGCAGTTCCTTTACTGCCATTCACAGCCCATTGGGAATTCTACAGCCAGACAGGTATCTGTATTCCACTTCCCATCACCAGACACGAGTTTCCAGGTCAGCGCTACTCCTTCGGTGTGATGATCGTTGTCAACTTTGTGCTCTTCATGGTGATAGGCCTGGGACAGCTATCTATCTACTGGTCCATCAAAAGCAACATGTCCTCCCCCGCATCATCTTCCTCGTCATCAATAGGCAAACTACACAAAGAGCTGACCATCGCCCAACGTCTCATCACCATTGCTGTCACCGACTTTCTCTGCTGGTTTCCCATCGGTTTGTTGGGCTTACTGGCCTCCAGTGGTATACCCATCTCTGGTGAAATGAACGTGGTGCTGGCCATCGTAGTTTTGCCCATCAACTCCACTATTAATCCCTATCTCTACACATTGAACACAATCAGAGAACGCAGACGCCAGGCTGAGGAAGAACGACAGAAAAGGTTGGCTGCCTTTCAGCGCATGGACAACGCGGTTATGAAAAATAGGACAAGGTAAAAGTTGTTTTGTAACCCTGAAGTTTGCAGGGGATTAATGTCGACGAGATCAGCTTTCAGGTGTGATCAGAATCATAAGGGGTGGGGGAGGAAATGTCCCCACTCTTGCTGCTTTACTATACCTTTCTAATATTCTGGTCACCTGCCTCACAGGTTGAGTGCGCTTGGTCTCCATTTTTAATGCCCCTTCTTCATTTTTGACTGTAACGACTGTAACGTGGCTGTAAAATGTCTCATCATGAACTTGTCTTTCCTTGTGTGATGGTTTTATAGCCCAATGCTGTTCAGAATGGATGTGATGTGGTTCCTCTTCCTTGCCAAGTCAACGACTTCAAATTTGAACAGTCCCTCCCTATGGCGATTGACACAGTACGGGTCTGCAGATTTTCATCAGTGAAGTGGCCTGCATTCTTCACTTCATAATGCGGTGCCATATAGTTGCCTGCTGCTTCAAACCAACAAAGCAGCATTCATGGATTCTGAACGACAATCAACTTTTTTTTCCTGTTCGCTGATACGACAATACTATGATATCAAAAAAAGTACGTGAGCAAGCCTTTCTCTCAGTAAATATGTACTCAGCTTCTGTCTGTAAAAGCAAAACCATCAGCCAATGCTCTTAACGTTTAGATTGTGTAAACAACAGACTGGATTTCAGTTACCAAGAAATGCTTTCACCGTTGTGAGAGAAGGAAACAGCACCCTGTCCTTGTCTGCACATCTGTCTAGCCCACTCCTGTCTCTTCTAACACTGGTCATACTTAAAACCATATTAATTCCAGCCCTCTTCTCCATAACAGCAAATGCCCTTTAACGTGACTATGTGTGTGTCTTCAATGTAATAATAATAATAACAATAATTATAATAATAATAATAACAAAGTACATTTTAGGACGCCTGTTCCCTTGGAAAGCTCCAAGCGCCATTACAATTTCTTAAGTAGGCAAGAATGTTTACAGACTCATCCACAAAACTGCTCATCTACACGCAGGTATGTATACACTTATCACCATAAAAGTATTAATATAATATAATATAGATTAAAAGGCTTCAGCACTAAACAGATCAGAAAGAAAAAAATGGTCTGCTATTACTGAACTTTTTTTGTTTTTTTTTGTTTTTGTTTTTGTGTGTGTGTGTAAATTGACGTCAGCATTCTTCATAAGAGACTTACGTGTAAAGCTACGCCCTCTAAGCCGTGGAGTAAAATGTAAGATTTTGTCCCAACTGGTTAGTCTACACTGTCCTTCCCCTGTCCTTCGTGAGTTGGTGGTATTGCTATTGTGATGAAGAAAGTACTGTCGTAAATTTCTGTGCAAACAAACTTCCCCTGTTCTATCTTTCATTTGGACTTGTACTGCTAACCATCCTCCTGCATCACTGCGCCATCAACTACAGCAAAAAATAAACTGAATGTTGTATAGTTTATATGAAGTTCTCGCTGTCTTGAATTTTCCAACACTCTCAAGAGAAGTAAACTAATTATTTTGACATTCATTTCCACTTTGATCAGCCCACACAGCATACCACAGCTAAAACTCTAGCTCTATTGGACAAGTTTGGCTTCTCACACTCTGTCAATACTCCCACTCATTACAGTGACCATATCCTTTACTGTATGATTTGCTAGGCAGATGATTTATTCTTGAGTCAACCAAAGCCAGCTACACAGTGCCATCTGTTCATAATTGTGTGGTCGCCTAGCTGTCTAACTCCAAACATTAGTTCCTCCAGCGTCTGTGGTAAAGGGTAATGTCACCACTTTTGATAGAAATGCCTTCAAAGAAGACATACGTTCCTTGTTCATGTCAGCATCCCAGTCCACTTATAAAGAGATACATTAGATCCTACAGACTACACTAGACTCTCACGCTCCACCAAAACGCCAAGAGCTATCCAGCCGCCTCCTTGTCCCTGGTACAGAGCTGTTGCAGATCAAATCTAGGTGATAAAGCGTGAATGATGCTGAGCAAAACGACAATGGTTACCTTCAAATTCACCATATATAAACACATCTTTAACGCTGCTCAACACTGAATGACAACAACTGTACAAGTGGCTAAGATAGCATTCTGCTATTCTAGGATTGTGTGTTCCACCTCCAAGAAGTTGTACAGGGTGAGAAACAATCTTT
>JAPXFY010000491.1:12500-17500 GCA_030674185.1 Monoplex corrugatus | reverse complement strand
GTGTGTGTGTGTGTGTGTGTGTGTGTGTGTGTGTGTGTGTATGTGTGTTTTCTTACGGGTTCAATGTCTGTCTTGTCTCAGCCTACCTCTGAAGCAAACTTATTAAAAACTATTGTAGTATATTGAAGTGTGCTGCATCTCTTCATCTGTGATGTCTCGTATAAACACACAAAGTGTGTGTGTGTATGTGTGTGTGTGTGCGTGCGTGCGTGTTTGTGTGTGTGTGTGTGTGTGTGTGTGTGTGTGTGTGTGTGTGTGTGTGTGTGTGCGTGCGTTTATGTGTGTGTGTGTGTATGTGAGTGTGTGTGAGTGTGTGTGTGTGTGAGTGTTCGTTCTTTGATTTAACGTCTTTTCACTATAAGTGATATTAGACGGTGTGTGAGTGTGTCTGTGTCTGTGTGTGTCTGTGTGTGTCTGTGTCTGTGTGTGTGTCTGTGTGTGTCTGTCTACTTGTCTGTGTGTGTATGAATGTGTGTTCGTGCGTGTATGTTTGTGAGTGTGTGTATGTGTTTACCTGTGTATGTGAGTGTGTGTGCGTGCGTGCGTGTATGTGTGTGTATGTATGTGTGTGTGTGTGAAAGAGAGAGAGTTAGAGAGAGAGGAGGGAGGGGGCAAACATGTGTCCTATGTAAGCAACAGTTATTTCTGTTATCACTCATTCATCCATTTTCAGCTTCAGGATCAAGGTATGTGTCGTCGTTTTGTCTGGGCATACGGAGAAGATCACTGAAGTTGTATTTCTGTATGGCTTCGGCGTGCTCTCCCGCTTGCCAAAACTAATTCATCAGCAACCAGTGCAGATTGATGGAGGGGAGAGGGGGGTGAGTGGGTATGGCTGCATTTTGAAGTGATGCGGAGAAGAACTTGCACCCTCATACCACCACTACTACTACTACTATATATTACTACTACTACCACTACGACTAGTAATGATGATAGTAATGATGATGATGATGATGATGATGATGATGATGGTAGTGATGCTGATTATGATGATGTTTGCTAATGATGGTGATTATGATGATGTTGCTAATGATGGTGATGATGATGACACAAGAATACACTTGAATATGGATACATACATATACATTCACACAGATACACACAGATGCACACACAAATACACACATACACACACATGCGCGCGCAGGCACGCGTGCATACACAGACAGACACAAACACGTATACAGTCACTTTTGGTGAATACACAAACACATTGCGTGTGTCTGAGAAAGCTTGACTCGAAGGTTTTACTTGTTCGTGGGTTCTGTTACGTTGTGTAGTAATACTCGTCTGTTCGTTTATCCACTCTCATTGAAGCTGCTGTTACGATCATGTGCTCTTCTCTCCGGCTGATCGATGAGTAGGTATACTGACCTTCAGCACCTGATATGGGTCTTCACATTGGATAGAAGAGTAACATGTTCTTTAGCAGACATTACATGAGAAGGAGTCCTGTAGCTCTGGAAGCTATAATCACGCTGAAATCCGTTCTCCATCAATGCAAACCTTTGGGCACCCTCATGGACACTTTCATCTTTTTCATAATCAACACCCACACGTTGCAGCGACAGAAAGGATCGCAATATCTGTCTTTGATGTACAGCAACATGCAGCTGGCTGCTCCAACCTCTGCTTTCAAGTCGCCTCCCCCCCCCCCCCCACTTCCCTCATTCCCGCCCCATCATTACTTTCTTCAAGTCATGTTATGATGTGTATACTAACTCACCACATAACTGGTCGTTAAATGCCTCCTTGCTTTCTTCAACACTGTATGTGCGTGTGTATGTGTGTGTGTGTGTGTGTGTGTGTGTGTGTGTGTGTGTGTGTGTGTGTGTGTGTGTGTGTGTGTGTGTGTGTGTGTGTGTGTTTTCTTACAGGTTCAATGTCTGTCTTGTCTCAGCCTACCACTGAAGCAAACTTATTAAAAATTATTGTAGTATATTGCAGTGTGCTGCATCTCTTCATCTGTGATGTCTCGTATAAACACACAAAGTGTGTGTGTGTGTGTGTGTGTGTGTGTGTGTGTGTGTGTGTGAGTGTGTGTGTGTGTGTGTGTGTGTGTGCGTGTGTGTGTGTGTGAGTGCGTGCGTGCGTGTGTGTGTGTGTGTGTGTGTTTGTGTGTGTGCGTGTGTGTGTGTGTCTTTCCTTTATATTTCAGCATGGCAATGGTTGATGTATTTTCCTCTGATTGTAAGTTTCATGAGTCTACGGTTAACACATTTTCACACCAACAAACATCCCTCTGTACCCTTTGTTCAAATGACGGTTACCCACGCATGTTGTTAGGTTTTCATTTCTTCCTCATTACTGTACATCTCCTGTGTTAGGTTTGCATCAGTTCGATGCTGTCCATCAGATCTTGCTAATTCTAAGAATACACGTGTACATGTAGAGTAGACTGTCTCATCTCTGAGGTTCATTGAGCTGTTAGTTTACCTATTCCATACAGTTTTCACCTTTCAGAATACTGTCCTAAGTTTGGCACTTGGCGTTCATGACTTCCATCATTATATCAGTTGCCTTCTTTCGGCTTCCGTAACTATCGTCCAGTCAAGTATCTGAACAATTCGTACACAGCATATTTTCGTTTTCATTGCATGTATAATTTCCTTTGTGCAGACCCCCCCCCCCCCTTTTTTTTTTCTTCTTTTTTTGTTTGTTTTGTCTCTCATTTTCTATGCCACCTCCATGGCCACAGAAGCTGTTGTTTTTTGTTTACAATGCGATGATGATGATGGCGATTAGGATGATAATGATGATGCCATGGAGTTCCATCTAGCATGTGGACTGCGTGAGAGGGTATAATATGAATGCACAACACTTAGTACAAAGAAACAGTCGACTACTTCTCAAACATGGCGTCCATAAGTAGAAAACACATACAGACACACACAGACACACACATACAGACACACACACACACACACACACACAGACACACACATACCGACACACACAGACACACACACACACAGACACACACAGAGACACACAGACACACACAGACACACACATACAGACACACACAGAGACACACAGACAGACACACACAGACACACACATACAGACACACACACAGACACACACATAGAGACACACACAGACACACACATACAGACACACACACAGACACACACACAGACAAACAAACAGACACACACAGACACACACACAGACACACACACAGACACACAGACACACACATACAGACACACACAGACACACACAGACACACACACAGACACACATACACACAGACACACACACAGACACACAGACACACACAGACACACACATACAGACACACACAGAGACACACATACAGACACACACAGACACACACACACAGACGCACACAGAGACACACAGACACACATACAGACACACACACAGACACACACACAGACACACACAGAGACACACAGACACACACACAGACACACATACAGACACACACAGAGACACACATACAGACACACACAGACACACACACACAGACACACACACAGACACACAGACACATACAGACACACACACAGACACACATACAGACACACACAGAGACACACAGACACACACAGGCACACACAGAGACACACATACAGACACACACAGAGACACACACACACACAGAGACACACATACAGACACACACACAGACACACATACAGACAAACACACACACAGACACACAGACAGACACACACAGAGACACAGATCAAATCTAGGTGATAAAGCGTGAATGATGCTGAGCAAAACGACAATGGTTACCTTCAAATTCACCATATATAAACACATCTTTAACGCTGCTCAACACTGAATGACAACAACTGTACAAGTGGCTAAGATAGCATTCTGCTATTCTAGGATTGTGTGTTCCACCTCCAAGAAGTTGTACAGGGTGAGAAACAATCTTTTAGCAAATCAAAACTACTTTCTCTCTTAACTGTGTTCTCTCCTAAACTGTTCTGACCTTTTCAAAACTAAAGCTAGCACCATCCGTGGTAGGCATGATTTATCATCTAATACACTATCTGTGCTTCTACTGATGAACAACCTTTTCCTGTAAGCCTTTTCTCTTTTTTTTCTCGACTTGTGTTAAAATAGAACATGAAAATGTGATTGTAAACTCAACAGAAACATCATATGAACTTAATCCAATTCTACTTTTTCTCTTCTTTGACTGTCTTGCGGTAGTATTCCTGTGTATTACCGCATTATAAATGTGTCCTTGTCCACTGGTATTTCCCCCACATATTGCAAAGCAACGATCGTCCATTCTTTGCTTCAGACAGTCTTACATGACCCCAATTAGTCCCAAAATTACCAGTCAGTTTTCAACCTCTTTTTCTCAAAGGTACCTTAAAGAATTGTCCTCTCTCAGTTTCGTGACCATCTCAGTTCCATTGATCTTCTTTGTCAACACTGGTCTGCCCACAGAATTCATAAGAACACAGAAACAGCTTTTAGTCAAGGCCCTCTATGATTTCCGAGCTACTCTTGGCATTGACAGAACTTCAATGTCATGTCTCCTTGACGCGATCAACCATCATATAGAAGATCTGTTACAGCTGCAGATTTTGTACAACAGAAACAAACCTTGTTAGAACTACGAGTTTTGTGCAGGGACAGACAGGTTTATTAGAACTCCAGGTTTTGTGCAGAAAGATACGGAGACTTGTTAGAGATATAGAATGTAAACCGAAAGACCGGAAGACGTATCAGAGCTTTAGAGCTGTTGAATTTAAACCTGAAGAGACTTGTTACAGCTATAGAATTTAAACTGAAAGACAAGAAGACGTGTTAGATCTCCAGATTTTCACAGAAATAAAATACAGATTAATCTGGATAGCACACACTTCAGACAATTGCCATGTTCTTGTATTTTCAGATATTTCTATCCAGTGTCATTTTTGCCTTTCAGACAAATCTACTGATGACTGACAATCAAGCGCACCGGTTCCACCAAAGCATACATTTATTTTCAGATGTGTGAA
>JAPXFY010000491.1:0-7500 GCA_030674185.1 Monoplex corrugatus | reverse complement strand
TACACACATACACACACATGCGCGCGCAGGCACGCGTGCATACACAGACAGACACAAACACGTATACAGTCACTTTTGGTGAATACACAAACACATTGCGTGTGTCTGAGAAAGCTTGACTCGAAGGTTTTACTTGTTCGTGGGTTCTGTTACGTTGTGTAGTAATACTCGTCTGTTCGTTTATCCACTCTCATTGAAGCTGCTGTTACGATCATGTGCTCTTCTCTCCGGCTGATCGATGAGTAGGTATACTGACCTTCAGCACCTGATATGGGTCTTCACATTGGATAGAAGAGTAACATGTTCTTTAGCAGACATTACATGAGAAGGAGTCCTGTAGCTCTGGAAGCTATAATCACGCTGAAATCCGTTCTCCATCAATGCAAACCTTTGGGCACCCTCATGGACACTTTCATCTTTTTCATAATCAACACCCACACGTTGCAGCGACAGAAAGGATCGCAATATCTGTCTTTGATGTACAGCAACATGCAGCTGGCTGCTCCAACCTCTGCTTTCAAGTCGCCTCCCCCCCCCCCCCCACTTCCCTCATTCCCGCCCCATCATTACTTTCTTCAAGTCATGTTATGATGTGTATACTAACTCACCACATAACTGGTCGTTAAATGCCTCCTTGCTTTCTTCAACACTGTATGTGCGTGTGTATGTGTGTGTGTGTGTGTGGTGTGTGTGTGTGTGTGTGTGTGTGTGTGTGTGTGTGTGTGTGTGTGTGTGTGTGTGTGTGTGTGTGTGTGTGTGTTTTCTTACAGGTTCAATGTCTGTCTTGTCTCAGCCTACCACTGAAGCAAACTTATTAAAAATTATTGTAGTATATTGCAGTGTGCTGCATCTCTTCATCTGTGATGTCTCGTATAAACACACAAAGTGTGTGTGTGTGTGTGTGTGTGTGTGTGTGTGTGTGTGTGTGTGTGTGTGTGTGTGTGTGTGTGTGTGTGTGTGTGTGTGTGTGTGTGTGTGCGTGTGTGTGTGTGAGTGCGTGCGTGCGTGTGTGTGTGTGTGTGTGTGTGTTTGTGTGTGTGCGTGTGTGTGTGTGTCTTTCCTTTATATTTCAGCATGGCAATGGTTGATGTATTTTCCTCTGATTGTAAGTTTCATGAGTCTACGGTTAACACATTTTCACACCAACAAACATCCCTCTGTACCCTTTGTTCAAATGACGGTTACCCACGCATGTTGTTAGGTTTTCATTTCTTCCTCATTACTGTACATCTCCTGTGTTAGGTTTGCATCAGTTCGATGCTGTCCATCAGATCTTGCTAATTCTAAGAATACACGTGCACATGTAGAGTAGACTGTCTCATCTCTGAGGTTCATTGAGCTGTTAGTTTACCTATTCCATACAGTTTTCACCTTTCAGAATACTGTCCTAAGTTTGGCACTTGGCGTTCATGACTTCCATCATTATATCAGTTGCCTTCTTTCGGCTTCCGTAACTATCGTCCAGTCAAGTATCTGAACAATTCGTACACAGCATATTTTCGTTTTCATTGCATGTATAATTTCCTTTGTGCAGACCCCCCCCCCCCCTTTTTTTTTTTCTTCTTTTTTTGTTTGTTTTGTCTCTCATTTTCTATGCCACCTCCATGGCCACAGAAGCTGTTGTTTTTTGTTTACAATGCGATGATGATGATGGCGATTAGGATGATAATGATGATGCCATGGAGTTCCATCTAGCATGTGGACTGCGTGAGAGGGTATAATATGAATGCACAACACTTAGTACAAAGAAACAGTCGACTACTTCTCAAACATGGCGTCCATAAGTAGAAAAAACATACAGACACACACAGACACACACATACAGACACACACACACACACACACACACAGACACACACATACCGACACACACAGACACACACACACACAGACACACACAGAGACACACAGACACACACAGACACACACATACAGACACACACAGAGACACACAGACAGACACACACAGACACACACATACAGACACACACACAGACACACACATAGAGACACACACAGACACACACATACAGACACACACACAGACACACACACAGACAAACAAACAGACACACACAGACACACACACAGACACACACACAGACACACAGACACACACATACAGACACACACAGACACACACAGACACACACACAGACACACATACACACAGACACACACACAGACACACAGACACACACAGACACACACATACAGACACACACAGAGACACACATACAGACACACACAGACACACACACACAGACGCACACAGAGACACACAGACACACATACAGACACACACACAGACACACACACAGACACACACAGAGACACACAGACACACACACAGACACACATACAGACACACACAGAGACACACATACAGACACACACAGACACACACACACAGACACACACACAGACACACAGACACATACAGACACACACACAGACACACATACAGACACACACAGAGACACACAGACACACACAAGCACACACAGAGACACACATACAGACACACACAGAGACACACACACACACAGAGACACACATACAGACACACACACAGACACACATACAGACAAACACACACACAGACACACAGACACACAGACAGACACACACAGAGACACACACACAAACACACACATAGACACACAGACACACACAGAGACCCACATACAGACACACACAGACACTAAAATGACCATCCACTAACCTTTCTGATCCTGTGTTGTACTACAATAACCATCCACTAACCTTTATGGTCCTGTGTTGTACTACAATGACCATCCACTAACCCTTCTGGTCCTGTGTTGTACTACAATGACCATCCACTAACCCTTCTGGTCCTGTGTTGTACTACAATGACCATCCACTAACCCTTCTGGTCTGTGTTGTACAACAATAACCATCCACTAACCCTTCTGGTGCTGTATTGTACTACAATAACCATCCACTAAACTTTCTGGTCCTGTGTTGTACTACAATAACCATCCACTAACCCTTCTGGTCCTGTGTTGTACTACAATAACCATCCACTAATCCTTCTGGTCCTGTGTTGTACTACAAGAACCATCCACTAACCTTTCTGGTCCTGTGTTGTACTACAATAACCATCCACTAACCCTTCTGGTCCTGTGTTGTACTACAATAACCATCCACTAACCCTTCTGGTCCTGTGTTGTACTACATTAATCATCCACTCAACTTTCTGGTCCTATGTTGTACTACAATGACCATCCACTAACCCTTCTGGTCCTGTGTTGTACTACAATAACCATCCACTAACCCTTCTGGTCCTGTATTGTACTACAATAACCATCCACTAACCTTTCTGGTCCTGTGTTGTACTACAATAACCATCCACTAAGACTTCTTGTCCTGTATTGTACTACAATAACTATCCACTAACCCTTCTGGTCCTGTATTGTACTACAATAACCATCCACTAACCTTTCTGGTCAAGTGTTGTACTACAATAACCATCCACTAACCTTCTGGTACTGTGTTGTACTACAGTGACCATCCACTAACCTTTCTGGTCCCGTGTTGTACTACATTAATCATCCACTAACCTTTCTGGTCCCGTGTTGTACTACAATAACCATCCACTAACCTTTCTGGTCCTGTGTTGTACTACATTAATCATCTACTAACCTTTCTGGTCCTGTGTTGTACTACATTAATCATCCACTAACCTTTCTGGTCCTGTGTTGTACTACAATAACGATCCACTAACCTTTCTGGTCCTGTGTTGTACTATTAATCATCCACTAACCTTTCTGGTCCTGTGTTGTACTACATTAATCATCCACTAACCTTTTGGCCCTGTGTTGTACTACATTAATCATCCACTAACCTTTCTGGTCCTGTGTTGTACTACAATAACCATCCACTAACCTTTCTGGTCCTGTGTTGTACTACAATAACCATCCACTACCTTTATGGTCTGAGTTGTACTACAATAACCATCCACTAACCCTTCTGGTCCTGTGTTGTACTACAATAACCATCCACTAACCTGTCTGGTCCTGTGTTGTATACAATAACATCCACTAACTTTCTGGTCCTGTGTTGTACTACATGACATCCACTAACCTTTCTGGTCCTGTGTTGTACTACCATAACCATCCACTAACCTTCTGGTCCTGTGTTGTACTACAATAACCATCCACTAACCTGTCTGGTCCTGTGTTGTACTACAATAACCATCCACTAACCCTTTTGTACTGTGTTGTACTACAATGACCATCCACTAACCTTTCTGGTCCTGTGTTGTACTACTTAATCATCCACTCACCTTTATGGTCCTGTGTTGTACTACATTAATCATCCACTAACCTTCTGGTCCTGTGTTTTACTACATAACATCCACTAACCTTTCTGGTCCTGTGTTGTACTACATTAATCATCCACTAACCTTTATGGTCCTGTGTTGTACTACATTAATCATCCACTAACCTTTCTGGTCATGTGTTGTACTACAATAACCATCCACTAACATTTCTGGTCCTGATGTTTTACAACTTAATCATACCACTAACCTTCTGGTCCTGTGTTGTACTACATTAATCATCCACTAACCTTTCTGGTCCTGTGTTGTACTACAATAACCATCCACTAACCTTTGGTCCTGTATTGTACTACAATAACCATCCACTAACCTTTTGGTCCTGTGTTGTACTACAATAACCATCCACTAACCCTTCTGGTCCTGTTTGTACTACAATAACATCCACTAACCCTTCTGGTCCTTGTATTGTACTACAATAACATCCACTAACCTTTCTTGTCCCGTGTTGTACTACAATAACCATCCACTAACCCTTCTGGTACTGTGTTGTACTACAGTGAACCATCCACTAACCTTTCTGGTCCGTGTTGTACTACAATAACATCACTACTTCTGGTCCTGTGTTGTATACATATCACTAACCTTGTCTGTGTTGTACTAAATACCATCACTAACCTTCTGTCCTGTTTGTACTACTAACATCCACTCCTTTGGTCTGTGTTGTACTACATAACATCCACTACCTTCTGGTCCTGTGTTTACTACATAATCTCACTAACTTTCTGGTCCTGTTTGTACTACATAACATCCACTAACCTTTTGGTCTGTGTTGTATACATAATCATCACTAACCTTCTGTCTGTGTTGTACTACAATAACCATCCATAACTTGTCCTTGTTACACAATAACCACTAACTTCTGGGTACATAACACACCTTTCGCTTTTACAAAACATCACAACCTCTGGTCCTTATTGTATCATAACATCATAATTTCTTGTAACAATACATACTACTTGTCGTTTTAACATACATCCATAACTGTCTGTTTACTACATACATCAACTCTGTCTGGTACTACATACATCACTACTTCTGTCTGTGTTGTACTACATACTCACTAACTTTGCCGTGTTACTCAACATCCTACCTTGGTCCTGTTGTACTACTATCATCATAACTTCTGGTCCTGTTTTACTCATAACACACTAACTTGGTCCTGTTTGTCTCATAACACACTACCTTGGTCTGTGTTGTACTACATACATCATACTTCTGTCCTGTTTGACTACATTAACATCACTACTCTGGTCCTGGTTACTACTTAACATCCACACCTTCTGTCTTGTTGTACTACATTAACATCCACTAACCTTCGTCTGTGTGTACTCTTAACATCCACTACTTGTCTGTGTGTATACATAACCATCATACTTGGTCTGTGTGTACTACATAACCTCACTAACCTTTTGTCTGTGTTACTACATAACTCACTAACCTTGGTCTGTTTGTACTACATAACACACTAACTTGGTCTGTTGTACTACAATACATCATAACTTTGTCCTGTGTGTCTACATAACATCCACTAACTTGTCTGTGTTGTACTACATACATCACTAACTTGTCCTGTGTTGTACTCTAACATCCACTACCTTTGTCGTGTTGTACTACAATCCACTAACTTTGGTCTGTGTTACTACATAATCACTCCTTATGTCCGTGTTGTCACTAACATCCTACTCTGTCCTGTGTTATACATAACATCCACTAACTTTCTGGTCTTGTTGTAACTTACTCACTACCTTATGTCCTGTGTTTACTACATAATCATCATAACCTTTGTCGTGTTACTAATACACCACTACCTTTGGTCGTGTTTACTACATAACATCATACCTTGGTCTGTGTTACTACATAATCATCACTAACCTTTGTCTGTGTGTCTACATTATCACACAACCTTTGTCTGTTTTATACATAATCCATACCTTTATGGTCCTGTGTTGTACCTATTCTATCCACATAACCTTCTGGTCCTGTGTTGTACTACTTTAATCATCACTAACCCTTTCGGTCCTGTGTTGTACTACAATAATCACACTAACCTTTTGGTCCTGTGTTGTACTACATTAATCATCCACTAACCTTCTGGTCTTGTTGTACTACAATAACATCCACTAACTCTCTTTTGTCCTGTGTTGTACTACAATACCATCTTAACCTTATGTCCTGTGTTTACTACAATAACATCCATTAACCTTTATGGTCCTGTGTTGTACTACATGACCATCCACTAACCCTTCTGGTCCTGTGTTGTACTCATAAACACTAACCTTATGTCTTTGTATCTTTACATCCAAAACCTCTGCCTGTTGTTGTACTACAATAACCATCACTAACCTTTCGGTCCTTGTTGTCTACATTATACTCACTAACCTCATGGTCCTGTTTGTACATATCCACTACCTTTCTGTCTGTTTACAATACCATGCCATAACCTTTTGGTCCTGTGTTGTACTACAATAACCACCTAAACCTTCTGGTCTGTGTTTACTACATAACATCCCTAACCTTTTGGTCCTGTGTTGTACTACATTAATCATCCACTAACCTTTTGGTCCTTGTTTTACTACATTAACATCCACTAACCTTTATGGTCTGTGTTGTACTACTTAATCATCCACTAACCTTCTCATTTAACAATATCCTTTTTACTCTGTCCTTTGTACTACTATACATTCCTACTACCTTTCTGTCCTGTGTTGTACTACATAACATTATACCTTCTGTCATTGTTACTAAAATAACCTTTACCTTTTGTTCTGTGTTGTACTACAATGACCATCCACTGAACCTCTGTCCTGTTGTACTACAATAACCTTCCACTAACCTTTATGTCATGTTTGTACTACCTTTATGGCCTTCTCAAACTACTTAATCATCCTAACTTTGTCCTGTGTACCATCCATAACCATTATCCTGTGTTGTACTACAATAACCATCCACTAACTTTGGTCTGTACTACATATAACATCCACTAACCTTTGGTCCTGTGTTGTACTACAATACACCTAACCACTTATCCTCTGGTCCTGTGTTGTACTACAAACCTCAACTTATGGTCCTGTGTTGTACTACATTAATCATCCACTAACCTTATGGTCCTGTGTTGTTACTACAATAACCATCCACTA
>JAPXFY010004913.1:10000-12500 GCA_030674185.1 Monoplex corrugatus | reverse complement strand
CTCTTCTCTTGTAGCATAGTGTATTGATTTTGTATAACATTCTTTGAGGAACAGGCAACCAGTGGAGAAACAAACAAACAAACAAACAAACAAAAAGATTACTGAGCTGGTATAAGTTCAAATACCTGGGAACGGTCATTTCATCAGACGGCAGAAGCACATCGGAAATAGCTGGCAGAATCGGCCAAGCCAAAACAGCATTCAAGAAGATGACAAGCATTCTTACCAACAAATGCCTATCAATTAACATCAGAAAGAGAGTCCTTGAATGTTATGTAGAACCAATACTGTTGTACGGATGCGAGGCGTGCACAGTCAGCAAGCAAAGCCTGAGCAGGATCGAGGCAGACGAGATGTGGTTTCTCAGAAGAATGTTGAGAGTTCCATGGACAGCAAAGAAAACAAACGAGACAGTCTTGATGGAGGCAGACACAAATAGATCACTCATAAGGAAGATTAGGAAAAGACAAGCAACATTTATAGGCCATTTTATGAGGAAGGGGGATTTGGAGCACCTGGTCACAACGGGAAAGCTGGAGGGAAAGAGAGCACCAGGTAGACCCAGGGAGAGAATGCTGGACGGACTTGCAGAGTGGCTGGGGATGAAGAGGGTGGGGGAGATGCTGGGGGCAACGAGAGATAGAGATGGTTGGAAGTCCATTGTCGCCAACGCCATGCGGCAGGGCACCTGATGATGATGATGATGACTGAGCTGTACTCCTCCCTTTCTTCTCTATACATGTATTACAGCTGTACATTGAGTGCAAATGCTGAAGCGTACTTCGTTTTGTATACTTGTATCATGCGTATCTTCATCTCTACTTATACGGAAAAAAAATGTTCTTCTTCTTCTTGTTTTTTCTGTCTTTTAAATGGGGAGGTAATTCAGTTTGGAGTTCGGAGTTTGTTCAAGAGGGATTCATCGCACTCGGACAAGTCCATTTGCGCTCCACCCAAATCTGCCATTTACCTAGCAGACTCCATGAACCTGTGCAAAACCCTATGCGCTGGCAAGGTCTTGAAACATTAAGTCGACACCACCAGGGATTTTTCACCTCTAACTGGCTCCTACCTAGAATTGAACGTGCTAAGGGATCATTAGCAAGACTGGAATCATACAAACGAATCTCATCCACTTCATGGATGCGTCATTGAAGATATTGCTCAAATGTCCTGACCAACAATGCAGTTGTCTGTATCTCTCGGGCCTGGTTGACGACATAGGATATATTATGATAGCGTAGAGCACAGCCTTATCTCACAGTCTCAATCCAGAATGGAACTCTATAGCATCATAATTATGACCTCTATCATCATCTTCATTAAAGCAGTGTGAACAAACACTCACAGATTCTGTGGCCATAGATGTGGCGTAGGTAATAGTCCAACAAAAGAACAACAACAACAAAAACGAAAAACAAAAAAATCAAACAAACAAAAACAAACAAACAAAACCGAAAGAACTAAACAAGCAAACAAAGAGGTTCCTATTTACAACTGGACAAAGTGGAAACCGCATGGACAAAGTTTCTGATGAACCAAGCTCTGACCCAAGCAAACCAAAATCAGAAATACACGAGAACAGAACGAGAACCGCATTGGATTGATGAAACAAGACAGGTGTACATTTTCAGCCACCTGGCCTTTGTCAAGCAAAGTTAAAAGAAGAAAATCGCTAGATTCAGGACAACCAAAATATCAAGGGAAGTCATCTGATCTGTTGTTTTTGTGCTAAATCTGGAGAATTTGTGTCTTTGTGATATTTTGTATTCGCTTGACAATGGCCAGTTGGCCAAAAACTTGCGCTGTCTTGATTCATTACGTAAATACGCGTTCTGACGTCATGTCTACGTATTTATGGTTTCTGGTTACGTAAACGCTGACAATTAAGCCTATTTAGACTGTGATCAAGGTCGTGCAGTCAAACTGGAAGGGAGGGGGGGGGGGGCAGAATTGGGGGAAGGGGGCGGAAGGGATGAGAAAACCTCTACCTTTGCACCAACCAGAATTTTTATTCGTTCATTCAGTCTTTGTTTCATCAACTGATCCATTTATCTATTCATTTATTGTTCATTTTGGTAGATAGAAACGCATTTGCGTGTGTCCAAAATGTCTGGATTTCATCCATCATGTATGTATCCTTAAATCGTCAAACATAATTGTGACCCCTTACCCTTTTTCCATATTCTTCTTCTCTTCTTCTTGGCGTACGCTCCCACACAATCAGCTGAGTCCGGGTGATGTCTCGTCTGAACTCGATGAGTGTGTAGCCATTATGCGATAAGTGCATGGTACCGTGGTTTGTTAGAAGGCGCACGCTGGCCCGGTACCTATGTCTTCAGCCTTCAACCATTCAAACTGACTACTGGTCAAGCATTTCTGAAAAAGCCTGCCGTTATCCACAATGTATCCAAACACTCCAAGCTGTCGCCGTTATCTTTCTGACTGCTTACTATCTACTGATACTGTTCTCTTCAACACTGCCAATGACCCACTTCGG
>JAPXFY010004913.1:0-2500 GCA_030674185.1 Monoplex corrugatus | reverse complement strand
GTTTGTACTACTCTTGTGTCAATAACATCACGTCGCCCAGTGTGGCTTTCCAACTACCTCCGAACACCGACACTAAAGACACCATAGGAGAAAAGAGACAGAGCATATGAGAGAGAGAGAGAGAGAGAGAGAGAGAGAGAGAGAGAGACAGACAGACAGACAGACAGACAGACAGAGACAGAGACAGAAAGAGTCAGACAGACCAGAGTGAGAGACAAAATGAGAGAGAGAGACAGAGACAGACAGTGAGAGACAGACAGAGGGGGGGAATGGAACAGACTATGGGACAATTTTGTTCACAGTGCTGATGATCAGACCAGAGTGATGGTGATGACTCTACAGAGTTCCATTTCATATTGAGAGTGCATGACGTGGCTGTAATCTACGCTTCATTTGATACAATATATCCCGGCGTCAATCAGGCTCGATAGAGACAGACACCTGCGGTGCTGGTCAGGAAATTTAAGCAACATTCTCAATGACGCACCCTTAAAATGGATGAGACTTGACTATGTGGTCCCAGTTTTCCACACAAACTCATAGCAGGCTGAACTCTGGGTAGGAACCGTTCGAACCCCTACCCAGAATTCAGTCTGCTATGGATTTCTGGGGAAAATTGGGACCACACAGTCGAGTAAAAAAACCCTCAACCAATTTTTGGGACTGACGGGAGTTCAAATCCCCGACCCCCGACCCCCGGTCAGTCAGTCCGTTGCTCTAACACTTCGCCAAGCTGACTGGTTATTTGAGATATTCTTTCCAAGATGTCCAAGAAATGCTGTCTCTGTTTCCTATCTGGTAAACAGCTGTAGAGGACAGAACACTTTGGTACCAGTCGCCGTGGTTCAGTGGTTAGCGCAAAGGACTACAGACTGGAAGGTTATGGGTTCGAATCCCCATCAGTCCCTTCAAAAATCGTTTTGGGATTTTTAGGCTCCAACTGGCTTCTATCCAGACCTGAGCGTGCTATGGGCTCATTGGGAAAACTCGAACATGCAGTCGAGTCTCATCCACTTCACGGATGCATCACTGAGGCTGTTGCTCTCAATTTTTCTGACCAACACCTCAGATATTTGTGTCTCACAGGCCTGGTTGACGCCAGGATGTATTACATGTATGATAGTAAGTGTAGAGTACATCCCTGTCACGCAGTCTCAATCCCAGATGGAACTCCATAACATCATGATTATCATCCTCATCGTTGCATTGTAAAAACTGTGCCAGCTACTGCGGTGGCGTTGAAAATGAATAGTGGGAGGTCAACAGAAAGAAAATCTCCTTGAGTATGATGATTTTTAAAAGAAAACAACAACAACAACAACAACAACAACAACAACAACAACAACAGCAGCAGCAGCAGCAAAAAAGAACACTTTGGGTTGGGTTTTTGTTTTTGTTTTGTTTTTGCTGTTTTTTGTTGTTTTTTGTTTTTGTCCACGATGTGCTGAACCAGAGGCCACAGTTTGCATAGAGACACACAAAGACTAAACCCCAAAACTCAAAACTCGTTCGTCATACGAACCCCAAACTGGCTTGTCATACACAGACTGGTTGTAGTAAGTTAAGATAAAGACCAACATTTCATGACTTCACCTACCACTTTTTCATCGTAAGCATCAAAGGCAATAACAAATTTTATACTTGACTAAATAAGAATTTTAATGTTACCTACCACGTTATCAGCACAATAATAAATGCTTGATTTAATAAGAATTTTAATGTCATTACCATGTTATCATCGCAAACATCAAAGGCTATAATAACCACTTGACTAAATAAGAATTTTACAGTTTTCCGAAACACAGGACGAAGGCAGATACAGATTCGCAATTCGTAAGAAAATGACACACACGCACACACACACACACACATACACACACACACACACACACACACACACACACACACACACACACACACACACATACACACACACACACACACACACACACACACACACACACACACACACACACACACAAATGATCCGGGCCGAGCTGTAGAATTAACAAAAACACCAGAGGGTGCTGGGTGGGACCCAGAACAACACAGCAACCATCGAACAGACAATCACCTCCCAGTTCCCGACCCACAAGGCCAAGCTGTAAAAACAGACAGAAAAACAACGATCACATTCTGACTGACACACAAATTCAACTACGTAGTACCTCTAAGTATACCGTCGCCCTCTACCACATTAAGTGCGTTAACCCTTTGACTCCCACATCCTATCCACCAACTGCAAAAAAATTAACCTTTTGACTCCCTGTAGGAAGCAGGGGGACTGGATGGGAGTCAAAGGTGAGGGAGTCAAAGGGTTAAGTTTTTGCTTTATTAACATGGTTGAAATGAAGGATGCTAGAGGACTGGGTGTGGGAGTCAAAGGGTTAAGTTTCTGCTTTGCTAACATGGTTAAAATGAAGGATGCTGGTGGTCAGGGTGTGGGAGTCAAAGGGTTAAGTTTTTGCTTTGCTAACATGGTTGAAATGAAGGATGCTGG
>JAPXFY010004912.1:10000-16499 GCA_030674185.1 Monoplex corrugatus | reverse complement strand
AAAAAAAAAAAGACAATTAAGTCTTCTTCTTCTTCTTTCATCTGCCGCTGGTGCCCTTCGGCGTCGCGGGACAATTAAGTACACCCATCAATACATTCGCGCACATAATCTTTAAGTATACCCTCAATACATTCGCGCACATAATCTAAGGACATGCCCCTGGTGTTGACCACTCCGTCCAATTTATAGCACAGGGGATTAAAAAAACCCCACACCTGAGTACAAATTTAAGCATACCTAAGGGCACCAAAACATATATAAAAACGGGCATAAATTACCTAAAATTGCCTCCGCATATCTCACCTCTCTAGAGCAAAAAATGCACTTAATACATGTACCCAGTTATCAATCCTAAGCAAAAGTACGTAAGACTTTATCGAACACATACAGGTAAATGGACCAGCAAGGCAGAAAATGATAGGAAGAAATAACAGAAAGCAAAGGAGGAAGAAAGAAACAAAGAGAGTGACAGAAAAGAGTACATTTCTTGCACAGATTTTTCAGAAGGTGGAGGTACTACTTATACTGAAAGAGCCCCCGGCATCCCACGGGGGAACACAATCTCTTATGTTGTGATGTAGGTGCTAGTCGTTCAGAAGACACAATGTACTGGGGCCCTGTGTACAGCGCTCGTTTAGCGTGCGTTAAAGATACCACACAAACTAAGGAAATATCTAGGAACCAGAAGAACAAGTAAACCAAAGTGAACGCGTATTAAACACAAGACAAGACAAGCGCAATTTTTCGGCCAACCGGCCTTTGTCAAGCGCGAATCACAAACAGACCACAAACAACACCAAACAACGGATAATGGATAATAAGAAGAGTTTTTTTTGTTTTTTTTAAATTTCTTAAGATAGGTGGGGTCAGAGCCCCAGTGTGTTCTGATCCACGCTCTATAAATGAATAGGGAAAATAACAAGGAGAAGACAGACACAGAGAGACAGAACGGTCGTGACAAAGGCCAGTTGGCCGAAAATTTGCGCTTGTCTTGTCTTGTTGTGTTTAATACGCGTTCACTTTGGTTTACTTGTTCTTCTGGTTCCTGTTTGCCTAGGCGCGGGCAGTCGCACTTGTTTTGGATAAGTAAATATCTGCACAAGACTCTACTTTCAGAGGTAAACAGAACTACACGCATACAGAAACAAACTCAAACAAACAAAACAGGTGACGCTGGACTACGGCAACACGTTCTCACCGGAGAGAACAGGTGTAACGTCACACAACAAAGGCATGGTGAATACAAATAAAATCAATAGAAATATAATAGAAATACAACTATCACGTACAAATGATGACACCAGATGAACAGTGATTCACAGCAGTGTGTCCAGTTGTCCACAAGTGGAGTGTCCATCATCATCATCATCATCATTAAGTGCCTTGCCACATGGCGTTGGCGATCATGGCCCTCCATATACATCTGTCCCTTGTTGCCGCAAGTACATCTTCCACTCTCTCTGTCTTCAGCCACTCTGCAAGTCCGTCCAATATTTTTTTCCCTGGGTCTACCTGGTGCTCTCTTTCCCTCCAGCTTTCCTGTTGTGACCAGGTGCTGCAATTCCCCTTTCCTCATAAAATGGCCGATAAATGAAGTGGAGTGACCACTTCTCTCAAAGACCTCATCACACCCAGTGTAGGGTTGTGAGTCCAGCTCTGTGCCTGCTGTACAGGACTGTAGATACACACTGTGACATGTCTCACGTTTGGAAGGGGAGGGGGGAGGTGGGAGGTGGGGGGAGGCATAGGAGGTAGCAGTCTGCATTTCCATCTTTTCACCATCAGACCACAGCTTGTTGGGCAAAAATCAGTCTCCTTTAACCCTTTGTCTCCCGCACACTATCCAACAGTTTCATGCAGGAAGCTAGTGGATAGGGTGAGGGAGTCAAAGGGTTCAGTTTTCGCATTTCTACCATAGTTGATAATGCAGGATGCTGGTAGACAGGGTGCAGGAGTCAAAGGGTTAAAATATTCACTAACCACTCAAAGACAGCTACAATCTGACTTCACAGTCCGATAGAACACGTACAATAATTGTACAATGATCCGCAACGTTTCCACGCCGTTTGTCTGACTAAATGTTACAACACAAGTAAAAGACAACTGGAGGAGAAGAAGGTATCTAAGGTAGCAGAGTTATTGGAATTAAATATAACTGGAGAAGAAGGTATCTAAGGTAGCAGAGTTATTGGAATTAAATATAACTGGAGAAGAAGGTATCAAAGGTAGCAGAGTTATTGGAATTAAATATAACTGGAGAAGAAGGTATCAAAGGTAGCAGAGTTATTGGAATTAAATATAACTGGAGAAGAAGGTATCAAAGGTAGCAGAGTTATTGGAATTAAATATAACTGGAGAAGAAGGTATCAAAGGTAGCAGAGTTATTGGAATTAAATATAACTGGAGAAGAAGGTATCTAAGGTAGCAGAGTTATTGGAATTAAATATAACTGGAGAAGAAGGTATCTAAGGTAGCAGAGTTATTGGAATTAAATATAACTGGAGAAGAAGGTATCTAAGGTAGCAGAGTTATTGGAATTAAATATAACTGGAGAAGAAGGTATCTAAGGTAGCAGAGTTATTGGAATTAAATATAACTGGAGAAGAAGGTATCTAAGGTAGCAGAGTTATTGGAATTAAATATAACTGGAGAAGAAGGTATCTAAGGTAGCAGAGTTATTGGAATTAAAATATAACTGGAGAAGAAGGTATCTAAGGTAGCAGAGTTATTGGAATTAAATATAACTGGAGGAGAAGAAGGTATCTAAGGTAGCAGAGTTATTGGAATTAAATATAACTGGAGGAGAAGAAGGTATCTAAGGTAGCAGAGTTATTGGGATTAAATATAACTGGAGAAGAAGGTATCTAAGGTAGCAGAGTTATTGGAATTAAATATAACTGGAGAAGAAGGTATCTAAGGTAGCAGAGTTATTGGAATTAAATATAACTGGAGAAGAAGGTATCTAAGGTAGCAGAGTTATTGGAATTAAATATAACTGGAGAAGAAGGTATCTAAGGTAGCAGAGTTATTGGAATTAAATATAACTGGAGGAGAAGAAGGTATCAAAGGTAGCAGAGTTATTGGAATTAAATATAACTGGAGAAGAAGGTATCTAAGGTAGCAGAGTTATTGGAATTAAATATAACTGGAGAAGAAGGTATCTAAGGTAGCAGAGTTATTGGAATTAAATATAACTGGAGGAGAAGAAGGTACCTAAGGTAGCAAAGTTATTGGAATTGTTTGAAAAAGGATTCACTGCCTCGGACAGCTCCATATGCGCTCTACCCAAATCCACCAGCAATTGTCTGACATATTTCCTAAGCCTGCACAAAACCCTATGTGCTGGCAAGGCCTTGGAACGGTAAAAGGGAAGAAGGGACCTATCAAACAGTAAGCTGACACCACCAGAATGATGGAAACATTAAGATGGGCAGCGAACAGGCCAGTGGACCTATCAAACACTAAGCTGACACCACCAGAATGATGGAAACATTAAGATGGGCAGCGAACAGGCCAGTGGACCTATCAAACACTAAGCTGACACCACCAGAATGATGGAAACATTCAGATGGGCAGCCAACAGGCCAATGGACCTATCAAACACTAAGCTGACACCACCAGAATGATGGAAACATTCAGATGGGCAGCCAACAGGCCAATGGACCTATCAAACACTAAGCTGACACCACCAGAATGATGGAAACATTCAGATGGGCAGCCAACAGGCCAATGGACCTATCAAACACTAAGCTGACACCACCAGAATGATGGAAACATTCAGATGGGCAGCCAACAGGCCAGTGGACCTATCAAACACTAATCTGACACCAACAGAATGATGGAAACATCAAGATGGGCAGCCAACAGGCCAGTGGACCTGTGAAACACCAAGCTGACACCACTAGAATGATGGAAACGTAAGATGGACAACGAACAGACCAGTGGACCTATGAAACACCAAGCCGACACCACCAGAATGATGGAAACATTAAGATGGACAACGAACAGACCAGTGGACCTATGAAACACCAAGCCGACACCACCAGAATGATGGAAACATTAAGATGGACAACGAACAGACCAGTGGACCTATCAAACACCAAGCCGACACCAACAGAATGATGGAAACGTTAAGATGGACAGCCAACAGACCAGTGGACCTATGAAACACCAAGCCGACACCACCAGAATGATGGAAACATTAAGATGGACAACGAACAGACCAGTGGACCTATCAAACACCAAGCCGACACCAACAGAATGATGGAAACGTTAAGATGGACAGCCAACAGACCAGTGGACCTATCAAACACCAAGCCGACACCAACAGAATGATGGAAACATTAAGATGGACAGCCAACAGACCAGTGGACCTATGAAACACCAAGCTGACACCACCAGAATGATGGAAACATTAAGATGGACAACGAACAGACCAGTGGACCTATGAAAACCAAGCCGACACCACCAGAATGATGGAAACATTAAGATGGACAACGAACAGACCAGTGGACCTATGAAACACCAAGCCGACACCACCAGAATGATGGAAACATTAAGATGGACAACGAACAGACCAGTGGACCTATGAAACACCAAGCCGACACCACTAGAATGATGGAAACATTAAGATGGACAACGAACAGACCAGTGGACCTATGAAACACCAAGCCGACACCACTAGAATGATGGAAACATTAAGATGGACAACGAACAGACCAGTGGACCTATGAAACACCAAGCCGACACCACTAGAATGATGGAAACATTAAGATGGACAACGAACAGACCAGTGGACCTATCAAACACCAAGCTGACACCACCAGAATGATGGAAACATTAAGATGGACAACGAACAGACCAGTGGACCTATGAAACACCAAGCCGACACCACCAGAATGATGGAAACGTTAAGATGGACAGCCAACAGACCAGTGGACCTATGAAACACCAAGCCGACACCACCAGAATGATGGAAACATTAATATGGACAACGAACAGACCAGTGGACCTATGAAACACCAAGCCGACACCACCAGAATGATGGAAACGTTAAGATGGACAGCCAACAGACCAGTGGACCTATGAAACACCAAGCCGACACCACCAGAATGATGGAAACGTTAAGATGGACAACCAACAGACCAGTGGACCTATGAAACACCAAGCCGACACCACCAGAATGATGGAAACGTTAAGATGGACAGCCAACAGACCAGTGGACCTGTCAAACACTAATCTGACACCACCAGAATGATGGAAACGTTAAGATGGACAACCAACAGACCAGTGGACCTATCAAACACCAAGCCGACACCACCAGAATGATGGAAACGTTAAGATGGACAGCCAACAGACCAGTGGACCTATGAAACACCAAGCGACACCACCAGAATGATGGAAACGTTAAGATGGACAGCCAACAGACCAGTGGACCTATCAAACACCAAGCTGACACCACCAGAATGATGGAAACGTTAAGATGGACAGCCAACAGACCAGTGGACTTATCAAACACCAAGCTGACACCACTAGAATGATGGAAACGTTAAGATGGACAACGAACAGACCAGTGGACTTATCAAACACCAAGCTGACACCACTAGAATGATGGAAACGTTAAGATGGACAGCCAACAGACCAGTGGACCTATGAAACACCAAGCTGACACCACCAGAATGATGGAAACGTTAAGATGGACAGCCAACAGACCAGTGGACCTATCAAACACCAAGCCACACCACCAGAATGATGGAAACGTTAAGATGGACAGCCAACAGACCAGTGGACCTATCAAACACCAAGCCGACACCACCAGAATGATGGAAACGTTAAGACAGACAGCCAACAGACCAGTGGACCTATGAAAACCATAAGCTGACACCACCAGAATGATGGAAACGTTAAGATGGACAGCCAACAGACCAGTGGACCTATGAAACACCAAGCCGACACCACCTAGAATGATGGAAACGTTAAGATGGACAACGAACAGACCAGTGGACCTATGAAACACCAAGCTGACACCACTAGAATGATGGAAACGTTAAGATGGCAGCCAACAGACCAGTGGACCTATGAAACACAAGCCGACACCACCAGAATGATGGAAACGTTAAGATGGACAACGAACAGACCAGTGGACCTATCAAACACTAAGCTGACACCACCAGAATGATGGAAACGTTAAGATGGACAACGAACAGACCAGTGGACCTATCAAACACTAAGCTGACACCACCAGAATGATGGAAACGTTAAGATGGACAACGAACAGACCAGTGGACCTATCAAACACTAAGCTGACACCAACAGAATGATGGAAACGTTAAGATGGACAACCAACAGACCAGTGGACCTATCAACACCTAAGCCGACACCACCAGAATGATGGAAACGTTAAGATGGACAACCAACAGACCAGTGGACCTATCAAACACCAAGCCGACACCACTAGAATGATGGAAACGTTAAGATGGACAACCAACAGACCAGTGGA
>JAPXFY010004912.1:0-5000 GCA_030674185.1 Monoplex corrugatus | reverse complement strand
CGCAAAATCTTGATAAAATCAAATCTAAGTGCTGAAACACACACACACGCACACACGCAAACACACGCACGCACACACACACACATACACACACTACACACACACACACACACACACACACACACACACACACACACACACACACACACACACACACACACACACACATGGTTATAAATGGGGAGAAAGAATAAAAGCAATGGAAAATTATAGAGAGCATATTATATACAATTATATATGTATTACAATGTGATTCCCCTCCGAGTGAGGTCATAAGGTCATGGCAAAGATTGTACTGTAATCCTGACATCGTAAGGGAGTGAGATGGAAGAGATCCACAGACGTTATAAATAGAAAAAAAAAAAAAAAAAAAAAATCAAAGAACAACGTCTTTCAAGAGATCTCAACTTTTTTTCTGAGTCCTCATGAGGGCCGTGTCATCTCCTTTCTCCACGGCGCTTTTTGTGCTCCTCAACCCTGAACAGCCAGGTAACAGCTGATGTTGGAGAGTCGGGTTTATTTCCCAGGTCCCTCCCCTTGAAGCCCAATTCGACTTCTTCCCTTTCTGAAGTGTTGGAGGGAAACAAAAAGTGAGAGACAGCAAGAAAGAGTGAGTGAAAGACAAAGGTATGACAGAGGGAAGGAGAAAGAGAAGAGAAGAGTGTGTGTGTGTGTGTGTGTGTGTGTGTGTGTGTGTGTGTGTGTGTGTGTGTGTGTGTGTGAGTGTGTGTGTGTGTGTGTGTGTGTGCGTGCGTGTTGTGTGTGTGATGTGTGTGTGTGTGTGTGAGTGTGTGTGTGTGATGTGTGTGTGTGTGTGTGTGTGTGTGTGTGTGTGTGTGTGCGTGTGTGTGTGTGTGTGTGTGCGTGTTGTGTGTGTGTGTGTGTGTGATGTGTGTGTGTGTGTGTGTGTGTGTGGTGTGTGTGTGTGTGTGTGTGTGTGTGTGTGTGTGTGTGTTGTGTGTGTGTGTGTATGTGTGTGTGTGTAGTGGTGTGTGTGTGTGTGTGTGCATGTGTGAGACAGAGGGGAAGGTCGACGGCTCGGGTCAGAGGTCATATGCCCTACTCCCCTCCCGTCTTCCCCCTCCCGACTTGCGCGTGCTTTGTGCCCTGGAGTTCTGGTCAATGTTGAGTGATTGTTTTGGTGAATGACTATGATGAGAGTGCGCGCCTTGGTTTGATTCTTGAATCAGTATTTGGTAACGTATCATCATCATCAGGTGCCCTGCCGCATGGCGTTGGCGATCATGGACTTCCATCTGTCTCTTTCTCTCGTTGCCCCTAGCATCTCCCCCACCCTCCCCGTCCCCAGCCACTCTGCAAGTCCGTCCAGCATTTTCTCCCTGGGTCTACCTGGTAACGTATAAATATCAGCATTATCATTATTCTTGATCACTCTACCACCTCACTCCCCTACGACCTCAGGGTGAAACTTTAACTGACCTGTTTCCACACATGTGAATAGAAGTATCTGACCCATTCCCAGGTGGCGGAGGGGAGGGTGGGTGGGTGGGTTGCTGCATGCATAACTTGAAGTTCCTGTCAGCCCAGACTGGAACCTGACAGGCGGCACCCAGCCTGTACGTCAACCAGGTAGCCCGTTTGAAGCAAGTTTATTTAACCCTTTGACTCCCGCACCCTATCCACCAATTGCAAAAAACGTAACCCTTTGACTCCCCGCACCCTATCCACCACTTGCAAAAACTTAACCCTTTGACTCCCCGCACCCCTATCCACCAATTGCAAAAATTTAACCCTATGACTCCCGCACCCTATCCATCAATTGCAAAAACTTAACCCTTTGACTCCCGCACCCTATTCACCAATTGCAAAAACTTAACCCTTTGACTCCCGCACCCTATTCACCAATTGCAAAAACTTAACCCTTTGACTCCCCGCATTCTATCCGCCAATTGCAAAAATTTAACCCTTTGACTCCCTCGCCCTATCCACGTTTAACTCTTTGACTCCCCTCACCCTATCCACCGGCAGGAAGCTGGTAGAAAAGGTGAGGGAGTCAAAGGGTTAAGTTTTTGCTTTGGTAGCACGGTTGGCAACGCAGGATGCTGGTGGACAGGGTGCAGGAGTCAAAGGGTTAACAGGGCTTCATCAGTCACACGCGGACAGTTCCAGAACTTACACGATCCACCCAATCTGACATCCGTTTACTGCGAAAACAATGCACTGTCAAGGTCTTGAAATGGAAGGGCAAAGATGGGGGGGGGGGGGGGGGACTGGGGGGGGGGGAATAGCCCCATTGAAACACTAGGTTGACACCATCAGAATGATGGGAGCATTAAGCTGGGCAGCAAACACTGACTGAGGCTAGTGTCATGTCACAGGCTGGGTTTGAACTCGAGACATCAAGCTCTCGATTCGACGGCTCTGTTACATGAGCCAGTAAACCCGCTTAAAAGTTTGTACAAATGGCATTTTGCTTGGATGGACGTTGGCATGTTCAGCAACATTACTGCGATACAAAGCATTTGTTTGCCGTTCCAAATATTCTCCAGACTGGCTGAAGTGGTCTTGCTTACTTTAGTTTAGAATTACATAATATAGTGCTGAGATTTACGTATAAATCAACGAGAGAGAGAGAGAGAGAGAGAGAGAGAGACAGACAGACAGACAGACAGACAGACAGACAGACAGACAGACAGAGACAGAGACAGAGAGACAGAGACAGAGACAGAGACAGAGAGAGAGAGAGGTATGACACACATGAAGCGTATTACAGCGATATGTGTAGTACACACACATACACAGACAACACACACACACACAACACACACACACACACACACACACCACTTTACATGAAGTAGGCCTACACGCATTCATATTTTACTTTCACACAACACACACGCGCGCGCACACACACACACACCATGATGAAAATGAAGCGAAACAAACAGGTGTTGGTGAGAATCAACGAAACGAGGAACTTAGTGTGGGTGAGTGAGAGAGAGAGACAGAAAGAGAAAGAGAATTGTCTGCATAACTTGACCTTCGATGCTCGACTTTTGTCTGTGTTTTTACGTCTGATCGGTCTGCGAGGCAAACTTTGCTCAAACAGGAAATAAAGCTCCCCCAAATGAACAGAAACACACCAAAACAGTGAGACAATAATCCGGACTATTTTTCGCTAAGCTAGCTTTTGACAACACGTTAACAGAAAACTACCACTTAGCTTAGACTGCCTTCCGCGCATACAGCTGCGCAGGTAGAAAAATTGGCACGTTAAACACAAGATTGTATTTTACAGACTGCTGCAAAATGAGCCCAGCATGTATTTTTGCCATTCGCCTTAACACTCTCCGATTTTTGGTTAGCGTTCGACGTTAGATCAAAACACAGTGGCATGTAAAACAGAACTGGAAAGAGAGTCGGGAACTCGTCTGGTTTTCCTAGCAGACAGCAAAGTCTGGGTCATGTGACACTAGGCCTAGCCACGTGTCCTCTCGAGCCCCGAATTACCCAGTTTGCATTGGCACACACGGCAACATTTTATTTTCTCAAGATGGCGGATGTTATCGTAAGTAAAAGAAAAAATGTAGGGTCTAAATTAAGAGAAAGGAAAGGTATTGGTGCATGTGACTCTTTCAGATGAAAGCCAAGTATGTACTCTTTTAGTCTGACAAGCGATGTTGATAGGCTTTTTTTCTCCGCGGAAATATTGATGTCCAAACACGCCCGGATAACTTCATGTGTGCCATGCAGGCGTAGTTAGTAGGCCTAGTGTCGGTAACCTTCGCTCATAGGGTTGACGACTTCTTTGATAAAGTGCCCGACAACTATAAGGCTGTATCTCTTATAACCAAAGAGATCGATTACAATGTGGTTTGTCTGCAGAATGACGTACTTTTTTTGAAAACAACGTGGAGCAATTGATGGAACTTTACGTGGTTACTTTATGTCCGTTTTTTTCATTTCCGCGGGAACACATAACAGGATAAGTAGGGCGGAAAATAAAAGCATTTAGATAGAACGAAATAGTTGTACATTGAACCTGTACTCTGCATATAATGATGTATCAGCTAGGAAAGACGTGTGTTTACTTTATAGATGACAAAGTAAAACTGTTTTTGAAGTGTGAAAAGTTTTAACTTGTCGTTAGTTTAGGCCTAAATAACTTTGTGTTTATGCGTAGCATGTTTACCGTTAGGTTACGCGTTACGCGTGTTGTGTCGAAGGAGCGCTCCGCATTGGATGATAAGGCTGTTTTTTCATAGAAGAGGAACGGAACTGCCTTAATTGTAAGTAAGAAAACGTCACAAGCATTTTGTCGTCATCAGTAATCAAGCCATAGAGCGGTCACATGATGTAATGGTCAACAACATTGACTAAGAGAATCAGAATGCCAAATCGTCCACTTTACCGTTTACATCGTCCGTTTCGATTTGATTCGAGTTTACGTTAGACTGTGTAGTACGTCAGCCTTTATCAAGTTTATATTCCGTGGATTGCTGCTGACTTGAGCCATCATCACATTACCCTGAGTAAGAAAGTAGATTGTTCAGTCAGCATTTCCATGAAATAGATGGTCCCGCAAAATCACAAACTTGTACAACTTGAAGAATTTTACGACAGGGAACAAGCAACAACTTGCGACTGTCACAAACTGAGGAACATTTTATAGTTCACATAGTTTTAGTTTATAACAAAATGAAAGCATCAAGCAGTGTAGGGACAAAAATCAGTATTAGAACTTTGTGGAAGGTTTAGTTTATGACAAAATAAAAGACTCTTGCAGTGTAGGGATCAAAATTAGAACTGATGGAAGGTTTAGTTTGTATCAAAATAGAAGCATCAAACATTGTAGGGACACACTAGCAGTGGAACTTTTTGGAAGTTTTAGTTTATAAATGTCACATTGAAAGAATGAAGGATAATTGGGACAAGTTGTATTGTAGAACGTGTAGGTTGCTTTAGAATAAAAACTGAAGGCACCATGCACAGTAGAGACATGTCATAACTATTTTAAAAAAAAGTTGTTATAGATT
>JAPXFY010004911.1:0-16499 GCA_030674185.1 Monoplex corrugatus | reverse complement strand
TAAATTTCAAGAAAATCTATGCAGTTCCTAGAAAATTTGCATTTGAACAGAAAAATTTGGGTGCAAATATCTTGTCCAAATGTCAGACTAAACCATTTTGCATGAACTGTGAAAAAGATATTTCAGAGTGTGCTGACCTTCACTTTTGTAGTTTTTATGTTTGTTTAATGGTCTAATCTCTAGGAAAAAAATAAGGACTAGATTGTCTATGTAGGGTTGTTCATGTGTGCATGCTGAATAATACTTTGTCTTGAAAACTGAAAATAGAGGGTTAGTGTGTAAACAAAGAAATGCTCACAGCTAAATTGCTGGTGTATCACTCTGTTCATGTTTTTGATGGAGTGTAAATTTAGTTTCTTGTGTAAACAATTTCAAAGAAACTTTCTGTTGACTGACTTTTTCTTTGGATTTGGACACCACAAGATTTGGAATAAACTTCTTGACATGACAGCATAATTATGAATGGTTGTCTGATTTCAAGCAAAAAAATGGAAAGAATTGCTTTCAATTGACAGATGTTCCTTCAATCCGTCTAAGAAGAAAACAGTCTGTAATGATGAATTCATGTAGGAAAAGCACATGCCGATGAGAAAGTGTTCTTTCCGAGAGAGGTTTTCATCCAAAATGTTAAAACTGATCATTTTCAAGGACTATTTACTGAAAAACAAACCAAAACAAAATACAGTGATCCCACACCCTCCTACATTTCTTTTGCGTTTTACATGGCTATTTAATAGGATGGTTTGTAGAAAAGAACAAAAAAAGGAAGAATGTAGTAAGATGGTGTTTCATGTAATGCAATGCTTTGACCTTTGCACCTGTGGTCATCTAATCAGACAGTATAATGGTATCAGCCAAGACAGCTAATATGCAACTCCATGGTGCTAATGGCAGCACAACACCAAGACGCCTGCAGGAAGTTCCTCTAAACTGCCATAGTCTGGAAGTTTACCATTAGCCTTGCTGATATCCTATGGAAAAATGAGCAATGTGAAAGATTCCATCAAGCAAGCTGACTACATTGAGTTAATAATGTAGTTTTGCAGAGCCTGTGCCATGAAGTAAGCTACAGTCAGTTGTATGCCATTATGGTCGCTACAGTTGACTAAGTGGCTTTAGGATTTTGTTGTGACAGTGTGTCAAGCAGTGTTGTGTATAGTATGTGAGCCCATATGGCCAAGTTGAGTAGAGTAAAGAGTTGCAGGAAGAGCAAAGATGCAAATGTCAAAGTGATGTAAACTGCTCTGATTTTGTTTTGCAGGGGATAGCGCGAACGCAGTCCCCCTCACCAAAAAATTACGCACATCGAGTCACCTACATTTGAGGCGATCGCAGGGGTCAGCCCGCCCCAAGTGCAATGGACAGGCCTCGCCCTGGGTGAACCCCCTTGATGATCAGGTCTCTCCCGTGCCAGGTAAGTATGTTGCATGTTGATTAACGCACACTTTTATCAGAAATTATAACTGTCATTGCATGGTGCCAGAGGTTTGATTGCAAAACAATATTTAATTTTTCGATCTGTATATTCTATTTCATATCATGTCTTCTCAAGGCCTAAAGCATGGTACATTGAAGCTTTCTATATATTTTAAACTATAATTAGTTATTTTGCTGGAAAATGCTTCACAATTTATGCTCTAGCAAATAACAAGCTGTCTCAGTTTTTCTACTATAAGTAGTCAGTCTGAAATCCCAATTCTATTTTTAGAACTAACCTCAAGAAAGGTAGTTTTGATTACGGTGAACAACAGCAATGAAATCAATTGTTTTTCTGCAAATCACGCACCGCATTCCAGTTTTATGACAGGACAAAAATCTTTCAAACGTGATATCAAATATCTTGCTGCCCCAAGGAAGCTATTTACATTCAGGAAATATTCAGAAAAGGTAAATCCCATAAAGAGTATTTCCCCTTTGTGCTGACAGCCCTGCTTCCTTCTTACTATCTGAAGAATCACTATAATCTGCTTTTTCTTGATTTCATGTGTGTGTGTGTGTGTGGTGTGTGTGTGTGTGTGTGTGTGTGTGTGGTGTGTGTTGTGTGTGTGTGTTGTGTGTGTGTGTGTTTGTGACTCGTGTGTGTGTGTTGTGTGACTCGTGTGGTGTGTGTGTGTGTGTGTGTGTTACTCTGTGTGTGTATGTGTGTGTGTGTGTGTGACTCTGTGTGTGCGTGTGTGACTGTGTGTGTGTGTGTGTGTTGTGTGTGTGTATGGTGTGTGTGTGTGTGTGTGAGTGGTGTGTGTGAGTGTGTGTGTGTGTGTGTGTGTGTGTTTTGTTGTTCATACAAATCTGATTAGTACAAGAAGTTCTTCACAAATTGTTTTTTCAACTGTTTAGGGATGGGATAGGTTGTCCTAATTTTTCTTTTTCTTTTTTTCATTTTTTTATTTAACCTGGGATGAATATTACCAACACTCTGACCTCCAATTCTACCTACTTTTATGCTTCTGTCTAAGACAGTCGGCAAAAGGTGAATTTTTTCTTTCTGAGATTTCTCTGCACACATGCAGTATACACTACATGTCAAAAACCTGAAAATTGGCGAACAGTTGAAAATCTGACAATCGCCTCAGAAAGCACAATGGTGATCTGTCATGTATGTGCCATTTTTTTTTCTTCCAAACAGTGTACATGCAGTTTATCATGTGCAAATTTCAAAGAAAATCTATGTCCAGTTCCTAGAAAATTTGCATTTGAACAGAAGAATTGGTGCAAATATCTTGTCCAAATGTCAGACTAACCATTTTGCATGAACCTGTGAAAAAGATATTTCCAGAGTGTGCTGACCTTCACTTTTGTTAGCTTTTTATGTTTCTGTTTAATGGTCTAATCTCTAGGAAAAAAATAAGGACTAGATTGTCTATGTAGGGTTGTCATGTGTGCATGCTGAATAATACTTTGTCTTTGAAAACTAGAAATAGAGGGTTAGTAGTGTAAACAAAGAAATGCTCACAAGCTAAATTGCTGGTGTATCACTCTGTTCATGTTTTTGATGGAGTGTAAATTTAGTTTCTTGTGTAAACAATTTCAAAGAAACTTTCTGTTGACTGACTTTTTCTTTGGATTTGGACACCACAAGATTTGGAATAAACTTCTTGACATGACAGCATAATTATGAATGGTTGTCTGATTTCAAGCAAAAAATGGAAAGAATTGCTTTCAATTGACAGATGTTCCTTCAATCCGTTCTAAGAAGAAAACAGTCTGTAATGATGATTCATGTAGGAAAAGCACATGCCGATGAGAAAGTGTTCTTTCCGAGAGAGGTTTTCATCCAAAATGTTAAAACTGATCATTTTCAAGGACTATTTACTGAAAAACAAACCAAAACAAAATACAGTGATCCCCACCCCCTACATTTCTTTTGCGTTTTACATGGCTATTTAATAGGAGGGTTTTAAAAAAGAAAAAAAAAAGGGGGAAGAATGTGTAAGTGGTGTTTATGAAATGAAATTTCTTTGACCTTTCCCCTGTGGTTTTAATAAAGTATAATGTGTATCAGCCAAGCAGTAATATGAATCAGGTGCTAAGGCAGCAAACACCAAACGTGAGGAAGTTCCTTAAATGCCATGGGGTCTGGGTTTCTTACCCTTGTTTATCCTAGGGAAAAAATGGCAATGGGGAAAGATTCCATAAAGCAAGTACTAATTGATTAATAATGTAGTTTGAAAACCCTGTGACTAAAGTAAGCTACAGTCAGTTTGTACCCCTTTATGGTAGCTACAGTTGAAAAAGTGGCTTTTAGGATTTTGTTGGAAAGTGTGTAAAGAGTGTTGTGTATAGTTGTGAGCCCAAGGGCCCAAGTTGAGTAGAGTAAAGAGTTGGGAAGAGAAAAGATGCAAATTCAAATGATGAAAAACTGCTTGATTTTGTTTTGCGGGGATAGCGCAAAGCAGCCCCCCTCCCCAAAAATTAGCACTCGGTACCTACTTTTTGGGGCGATGCAGGGGTCGGGCCCCCCAAGTGAAATGGACGGGGCCTCCCCCGGGGTGAACCCCCCCTTGATGATCAGGGTTTTCCCCCCGTGCCAGGAAATTTATGTTGATGGATTAACGACACTTTTACAGAAATTTTTATAACTGTTTGCGGGGCCCAGAGGTTTGTTGAAAAAAAATTTTTTAAAAATTTTTCGATTGATTTTCCCATTTATATCATGTCTTTTCAAGGAAAAGCTGGTACTTTTAAAGTTTCTTTATTTTAAATAAAATTTTTTATTTTTGGGGAAATCTTACTTTTTATCTCTAGAAATCAAGTGTCTAGTTTTTCTACTAAAAATAGTATTGAATCCCAATTTTATTTTTAGCCCAACCCTAAAAAAGGTATTTTTTGATTACGGTGAAAACAGAAATAAAATAAAATGTTTTTCTGCAAAATAAGCACCGCTTTCCCAGTTTTTAAAGGGAAAAAAAATCTTTCAAAGTATTCAAATATTTTGGCAAAAGGGGAAAGGCTATTTACATTCAGGAAATTTCAGAAAAGGTAAATCCCATAAAAGTTTTTCCCCCCTTTGTGCTGAAGTGTTCCCTTCTTATATCTGAAAAATACTATAATCTGCTTTTTTTGTTTTTTTGGGGGTGGGGGGGGTTTTGGTGTGTGTGTTTTGTGGTTTTTGTGTGTTGTTGTGTGTTGTGTGTGTGTGTTTGTGGGTGTGTTTGGGTTTTTTGGTGTTTGGGGTTTGGGGTTTTTTTTGTTGTGTGTGGTGTGGTGTGACTCTGGTGTGTTGTGTGTGTGTGTGTGTGACTCTGGTGTGGGTGTGTGACTGTGTTGTGTTTGTGTTTTTGTTTGTGTATTTTGTGTGTGTGTGTGTGAGTTGTGTGGTTGTTGTGGTGGTTTTTTTTTTTGTTAAAAATCTGATTTAAGGAAGTTCTTCCAAATTGTTTTTTTAATGTTTAAAGGGATGGGATAGGTTGCCCCTAATTTTTCTTTTTTTTTTTATTTTTTATTTTGGGATAAAATCCAACACTTGACCCCCAATTCAACCTACTTTTTATGCTTTGTTAAGCATTTGGCAAAAAAGGTAAAATTTTTTCTTTCTGAGATTTCTGCACACTGCAGTATACACTAATGTCAAAACCTAAAAATTTGGGAACTTTAAAATTTTGACAAGTCAGAAACACAAGGTGATTGTCAGTATGTGTTTTTTTTCCCCCAAACAGTTAATGCAGTTTTTCATGTGAAAATTTAAAAGAAACTATGTAGTTTAAAAATTTGTTTTGAACAAAAGAATTGGTGCAAATTTTTGTAAAAATGTGGGCTAACCATTTTGATAAACCTGTGAAAAAGATTTAAGTGTGGGGCCTTCATTTGTTAGTTTTTTTATGTTTTTTTTAAATTTGGTTAATTTGGAAAAAAATAAGGATAGATTGTTAGTAGGGTTGAATGTGTGCTGCTGAATAATATTTGTCTTGAAAATAAAAAATAGGGGGTTAGTGTGTAAACAAAGAAATGTAAATAAATTGCGGGTTTTCCCCACTCTGTTATTTTTTTGATGGGTGAAAATTTTTAGTTTCTTGGTAAAAATTTAAAAGAAATTTTTTTGACTGACTTTTTTTTTGGATTTGGCAACCCAAGATTTGGGAAAAAATTTTGCATGACGCATAATTATGAATGGTTGTCTGATTTCAAGCAAAAAAATGGAAAAGCTTTCAATTGACAGATGTTCCTTCAATCGTTCTAAGAAGAAACAGTCTGTAATGATGAATTCATGTGGAAAAGCACATGCCGATGAGAAAGTTCTTTCCGAGAGAGGTTTCCATCCAAAATGTTAAAACTGATCTTTTTCAAGGACTATTTACTGAAAAAACAAACCAAAACAAAATCCCAGTGATCCCCACCCCTACATTTCTTTTGCGTTTTACATGGCTATTTAATAGGATGGTTTGTAGAAAAGAACAAAAAAGGAAAATGTAGAAAGATGGTTTTTTCATGTAATGCAAGGCTTTGACCTTTGCCCCTGTGGTCATCTAATCAGACAGTATAATGTGTACCCACCCAAGACAGCTAATATGCAACTCCATGGTGCTAATGGCAGCACAACACCAAGACGCCTGCAGGAAGTTCCTCTAAACTGCCATAGGTCTGGAAGTTTACCATTAGCCTTGCTGATATCCTATGGAAAAATGAGCAATGTGAAAGAATTCATCAAGCAAGCTGACTACATTGAGTTAATAATGTAGCTTTGGCAAAGCCTGTGCACTGAAGTAAGCTACAGTCAGTTGTATGCCATTATGGTCAGCTACAGTTGACTAAAGTGGCTTTAGGATTTTGTTGTGACAGTGTGTCAAGCAGTGTTGTGATAGCTAGTTGTGAGCCCATATGGCCAAGTTGAGTAGAGTAAAGAGTTGCAGGAAGAGCAAAGAGCAAATGTCAAAGTGATGTAAACTGCTCTGATTTTGTTTTGCAGGGGATAGCGCGAACGCAGTCCCCCTCACCAAAAAAATTACGCACTCGAGTCACCTACATTTGAGGCGATCGCAGGGGTCAGCCCGCCCCAAGTGCAATGGACAGGCCTCGCCCTGGGTGAACCCCCTTGATGATCAGGGTCTCTCCCGTGCCAGGTAAGTATGTTTGCATGTTGATTAACGCACACTTTATCAGAAATTATAACTGTCATTGCATGGTGGCAGAGGTTTGATTGCAAAACAATATTTAAATTTTTCGATCTGTATATTCTATTTCATATCATGTCTTCTCAAGGCCTAAAGCTGGTACATTTGAAGCTTTCTATAATTTTAAACTATAATTAGTTATTTTGCTGGAAAATGCTTCACAATTTATGCTCTAGCAAATAACAAGCTGTCTCAGTTTTTTATCTATAAGTAGTCAGTCTGAAATCCCAATTCTATTTTTAGAACTAACTCAAGAAAGGTAGTTTTTGATTACGGTGAACAACAGCAATGAATCAATTGTTTTTCTGCAAAATCAACGCACCGCATTCCAGTTTTATGACAGGACAAAAAATCTTTCAAACGTGATATCAAATATCTTGCTGCACCAAGGAAGCTATTTACATTCAGGAAATATTCAGAAAAGGTAAATCCCATAAAGAGTATTTCCCTTTGTGCTGACAGCCCTGCTTCCTTCTTACTATCTGAAGAATCACTATAATCTGCTTTTTCTTGATTTCATGTGTGTGTGTGTGTGTGTGTGTGTGTGTGTGTGTGTGTGTGTTGTGTGGTGTGGTGTGGTGTGTGTGTGGTGTTTGTGACTCTGTGTGTGTGTTTGTGACTCTGTGTGGTGTGTGTGTGTGTGTGTGTGTGTGTGTGACTGTGGTGTGGTGTGTGTGTGTGTGTGTGGACCTGTGTGTGTATGTGGTGTGTGTGTGTGTGACTCTGTGTGTGCGTGTGTGACTGTGTGTGTGTGTGTGTGTATGTGTGTGTGTATGTGTGTGTGTGTTTGAGTGTGTGTGAGTGTGTGTGTGGGTATGTGTGTGTGTGTGTGTGTTTTTTGTTCATACAAATCTGATTAGTACAGAGAGTTCTTCACAAATTGTTTTTTCAACTGTTTAGGGATGGGATAGGTTGTCCTAATTTTTCTTTTTCTTTTTTTCATTTTTTATTTAACCTGGGATGAAATACCAACACTCTGACCTCCAATTCTACCTACTTTTTATGCTTCTGTCTAAGACATTGGCAAAAAGGTGAATTTTTTCTTTCTGAGATTTCTCTGCACACATTGCAGTATACACTACATGTCAAAAACCTGAAAATTGGCGAACAGTTGAAAATCTGACAACGCCTCAGAAAGCACAATGGTGATCTGTCATGTATGTGCCATTTTTTTTTCTTCCAAACAGTGTACATGCAGTTTATCATGTGCAAATTTCAAAGAAATCTATGTCCAGTTCCTAGAAAATTTGCATTTGAACAGAAGAATTGGTGCAAATATCTTGTCCAAATGTCAGACTAACCATTTTGCATGTGAACCTGTGAAAAAAGATATTTCAGAGTGTGCTGACCTTCACTTTTGTTAGCTTTTTTATGTTTCTGTTTAATGGTCTAATCTCTAGGAAAAAATAAGGACTAGATTGTCTATGTAGGGTTGTCATGTGTGCATGCTGAATAATACTTTGTCTTGAAAACTAGAAATAGAGGGTTAGTGTGTAAACAAAGAAATGCTCACAAGCTAAATTGCTGGTGTATCACTCTGTTCATGTTTTTGATGGAGTGTAAATTTAGTTTCTTGTGTAAACAATTTCAAAGAAACTTTCTGTTGACTGACTTTTTCTTTGGATTTGGACACACAAGATTTGGAATAAACTTCTTGACATGACAGCATAATTATGAATGGTTGTCTGATTTCAAGCAAAAAATGGAAAGAATTGCTTTCAATTGACAGATGTTCCTTCAATCCGTTCTAAGAAGAAAACAGTCTGTAATGATGAATTCATGTAGGAAAAGCACATGCGATGAGAAAGTGTTCTTTCGAGAGAGGTTTTCATCCAAAATGTTAAAACTGATCATTTTCAAGGACTATTTACTGAAAAACAAACCAAAACAAAATACAGTGATCCCCACCCTCCTACATTTCTTTTGCGTTTTACATGGCTATTTAATAGGATGGTTTGTAGAAAAGAACAAAAAAAGGAAGAATGTAGTAAGATGGTGTTTCATGTAATGCAATGCTTTGACCTTTGCACCTGTGGTCATCTAATCAGACAGTATAATGTGTATCAGCCAAGACAGCTAATATGCAACTCCATGTGCTAATGGCAGCACAACACCAAGACGCCTGCAGGAAGTTCCTCTAAACTGCCATAGGTCTGGAAGTTTACCATTAGCTTGCTGATATCCTATGGAAAAATGAGCAATGTGAAAGATTCCATCAAGCAAGCTGACTACATTGAGTTAATAATGTAGCTTTGCAAAGCCTGTGCACTGAAGTAAGCTACAGTCAGTTGTATGCCATTATGGTCAGCTACAGTTGACTAAAGTGGCTTTAGGATTTTGTTGTGACAGTGTGTCAAGCAGTGTGTGTATAGGCTATTGTTGTGAGCCCATATGGCCAAGTTGAGTAGTAAAGAGTTGCAGGAAGAGCAAAGATGCAAATGTCAAAGTGATGTAAACTGCTCTGATTTTGTTTTGCAGGGGATAGCGCGAACGCAGTCCCCCTCACCAAAAATTACGCACTCGAGTCACCTACATTTGAGGCGATACGCAGGGGTCAGCCCGCCCAAGTGCAATGGACAGGCCTCGCCCTGGGTGAACCCCTGATGATCAGGGTCTCTCCCGTGCCAGGTAAGTATGTTGCATGTTGATTAACGCACACTTTTATCAGAAATTATAACTGTCATTGCATGGTGCCAGAGGTTTGATTGCAAACAATATTTAAATTTTTCGATCTGTATATTCTATTTCATATCATGTCTTCTCAGGCCTAAAGCTGGTACATTTGAAGCTTTCTATATATTTTAAACTATAATTAGTTATTTTGCTGGAAAATGCTTCACAATTTATGCTCTAGCAAATAACAAGCTGTCTCAGTTTTTCTACTATAAGTAGTCAGTCTGAATCCCAATTCTATTTTTAGAACTAACCTCAAGAAAGGTAGTTTTTGATTACGGTGAAACAACAGCAATGAAATCAATTGTTTTTCTGCAAAATCAACGCACCGCATTCCAGTTTTATGACAGGACAAAAATCTTTCAAACGTGATATCAAATATCTTGCTGCACCAAGGAAGCTATTTACATTCAGGAAATATTCAGAAAAGGTAAATCCCATAAAGAGTATTTCCCCTTTGTGCTGACAGCCCTGCTTCTTCTTACTATCTGAAGAATCACTATAATCTGCTTTTTCTTGATTTCATGGTGTGTGTGTGTGTGTGTGTGTGTGTGTGTGTGTGTGTGTGTGTGTGTGTGTGTGTGGTGTGTGTGTGTGTGTTTGTGACTCTGTGTGTGTGTTTGTGACTCTGTGTGTGTGTGTGTGGTGTGTGTGTGTGTGACTCTGTTGTGTGTGTGTGTGTGTGTGTGACTCTGTGTGTGTATGTGTGTGTGTGTGTGTGACTCTGTGTGTGTCGTGTGTGACTGTGTGGTGTGTGTGTGTTGTTGTGTGTGTGTATGTGTGTGTGTGTGTGTGTGTGAGTGTGTGTGTGTGTATGTGTGTGTGTGTGTTGTTTTTTTGTTCATACAAATCTGATTAGTACAGGAAGTTCTTCACAAATTGTTTTTTCAACTGTTTAGGGATGGGATAGGTTGTCCTAATTTTTCTTTTTCTTTTTTTCATTTTTTATTTAACCTGGGATGAATACCACACTCTGACCTCCAATTCTACCTACTTTTTATGCTTCTGTCTAAGACAGTCGGCAAAAAAGGTGAATTTTTTCTTTCTGAGATTTCTCTGCACACATGCAGTATACACTACATGTCAAAAACCTGAAAATTGGCGAACAGTTGAAAATCTGACAACGCCTCAGAAAGCACAATGGTGATCTGTCATGTATGTGCCATTTTTTTTTTTCCAAACAGTGTACATGCAGTTTATCATGTGCAAATTTCAAAGAAAATCTATGTCCAGTTCCTAGAAAATTTGCATTTGAACAGAAGAATTGGTGCAAATATCTTGTCCAAATGTCAGACTAACCATTTTGCATGAACCTGTGAAAAAGATATTTCAGAGTGTGCTGACCTTCACTTTTGTTAGCTTTTTTATGTTTCTGTTTAATGGTCTAATCTCTAGGAAAAAAATAAGGACTAGATTGTCTATGTAGGGTTGTCATGTGTGCATGCTGAATAATACTTTGTCTTGAAAACTGAAATAGAGGGTTAGTGTGTAAACAAAGAAATGCTCACAAGCTAAATTGCTGGTGTATCACTCTGTTCATGTTTTTGATGGAGTGTAAATTTAGTTTCTTGTGTAAACAATTTCAAAGAAACTTTCTGTTGACTGACTTTTTCTTTGGATTTGGACACCACAAGATTTGGAATAAACTTCTTGACATGACAGCATAATTATGAATGGTTGTCTGATTTCAAGCAAAAAATGGAAAGAATTGCTTTCAATTGACAGATGTTCCTTCAATCGTTCTAAGAAGAAAACAGTCTGTAATGATGAATTCATGTAGGAAAAGCACATGCCGATGAGAAAGTGTTCTTTCCGAGAGAGGTTTTTATCCAAAATGTTAAAATGATCATTTTCAAGGACTATTTACTGAAAAACAACCAAAACAAAATAACAGTGATCCCCCCTCTACATTTCTTTGCGTTTACCATGGCTATTTAATAGGATGGTTTGTAAGAAAGAACAAAAAAAGGGAAAGAATGTAGTAAGATGGTGTTTCATGTAATGCAATGCTTTGACCTTTGCACCTGTGGTCATCTAATCAGACAGTATAATGTGTATCAGCCAAGACAGCTAATATGCAACTCCATGGTGCTAATGGCAGCACAACACCAAGACGCCTGCAGGAAGTTCCTCTAAACTGCCATAGGTCTGGAAGTTTTCCATTAGCCTTGTGATATCTATGGAAAAATGAGCAATGTGAAAGATTCCATCAAGCAAGCTGACTACATGAGTTAATAATGTAGCTTTGCAAGAGCCTGTGACTGAAGTAAGCTACAGTCATTGTATGCCATTATGGTCAGCTACAGTTGACTAAGTGGCTTTAGGATTTTGTTGTGACAGTGTGTCAAGCATGTTGTGTATAGGCCTAGTTGTGAGCCCATATGGCCAAGTTGAGTAGAGTAAAGAGTTGCAGGAAGAGCAAAGATGCAAATATCAAAGTGATGTAAACTGCTCTGATTTTTGTTTTGCAGGGGATAGCGCGAACGCAGTCCCCCTCACCAAAAAATTACGCACTCGAGTCACCTACATTTGAGGCGATCGCAGGGGTCAGCCCGCCCAAGTGCAATGGACAGGCCTCGCCCTGGGTGAACCCCTGATGATCAGGGTCTCTCCCGTGCCAGGTAAGTATGTTGCATGTTGATTAACGCACACTTTTATCAGAAATTATAACTGTCATTGCATGGTGCCAGAGGTTTTGATTGCAAAACAATATTTAAATTTTTCGATCTGTTATATTCTATTTCATATCATGTCTTCTCAAGGCCTAAAGCTGGTACATTTGAAGCTTTCTATATATTTTAAACTATAATTAGTTATTTTTGCTGGAAATGCTTCCAATTTATGCTCTAGCAAATAACAAGCTGTCTCAGTTTTTCTACTATAAGTAGTCAGTCTGAAATCCCAATTCTATTTTTAGAACTAACCTCAAGAAAGGTAGTTTTTGATTACGGTGAACAACAGCAATGAAATCAATTGTTTTTTCTGCAAAATCAACGCACCGCATTCCAGTTTTATGACAGGACAAAAATCTTTCAAACGTGATATCAAATATCTTGCTGCACCAAGGAAGCTATTTACATTCAGGAAATATTCAGAAAAGGTAAATCCCATAAAGAGTATTTCCCTTTGTGCTGACAGCCCTGCTTCCTTCTTACTATCTGAAGAATCACTATAATCTGCTTTTTCTTGATTTCATGTGTGTGTGTGTGTGTGGTGTGTGTGTGTGTGTGTGTGTGTGTGTGTGGTGTTTGTGTGACTCTGTGTGTGTGTTGTGACTCTGTGTGTTGTGTGATTGTGTGTGTGTGTGTGTGACTCTGTGTGTGTGTGTGTGTGTGTGTGTGTGTGTGATCTGTGTGTGTGTGTGGTTGTGTGTGTGTGTGATCTGTGTGTGTGTGTGTGACTGTGTGTGTGTGTGCTGTGTTGTGTGTTGTGATGTGTGTGGTTTTGTGTGTGTGTTGTGTGAGTGTGTGTGTGTGTAGTGTGTGTGTGTGTGTGTTTTTTGTTCATACAAATCTGATTAGTACAGGAAGTTCTTCACAAATTGTTTTTTCAACTGTTTAGGGATGGGATAGGTTGTCCTAATTTTTTCTTTTCTTTTTTTCATTTTTTATTTAACCTGGGATGAAATACCAACACTCTGACCTCCAATTCTACCTACTTTTTATGCTTCTGTCTAAGACAGTTGGCAAAAAAGGTGAATTTTTTCTTTCTGAGATTTCTCTGCACACATGCAGTATACACTACATGTCAAAAACCTGAAAATTGGCGAACAGTTGAAAATCTGACAACGCCTCAGAAAGCACAATGGTGATCTGTCATGTATGTGCCATTTTTTTTTCTTCCAAACAGTGTACATGCAGTTTATCATGTGCAAAATTTCAAAGAAATCTATGTCCAGTTCCTAGAAAATTTGCATTTGAACAAAGAAAATGGTGCAATATTCTTGTCCAAATGTCAGACTAACCATTTTGCATGAACTGTGAAAAAGATATTTCAGAGTGTGCTGACCTTCACTTTTGTTAGCTTTTTATGTTTCTGTTTAATGGTCTAATCTCTAGGAAAAAAATAAGGGACTAGATTGTCTATGTAGGGTTGTCATGTGTGCATGCTGAATAATACTTTGTCTTGAAAACTAGAAATAGAGGGTTTAGTGTGTAAACAAAGAAATGTCACAAGCTAAATTGCTGGTGTATCACTCTGTTCATGTTTTTGATGGAGTTGTAAATTTAGTTTTTGTGTAAACAATTTCAAAGAAACTTCTGTTGACTGACTTTTTCTTTGGATTTGGACACCACAAGATTTGGAATAAACTTCTTGACATGACAGCATATATTATGAATGGTTGTCTGATTTCAAGCAAAAAAATGGAAAGAATTGCTTTCAATTGACAGATGTTCCTTCAATCCGTTCTAAGAAGAAAAACAGTCTGTAATGATGAATTCATGTAGGAAAAGCACATGCCGATGAGAAAGTGTTCTTTCCGAGAGAGGTTTTTCATCCAAAATGTTAAAAACTGATCATTTTCAAGGACTATTTACTGAAAACAAACCAAAACAAAATACAGTGATCCCCACCCTCCTACATTTCTTTTGCGTTTTACATGGCTATTTAATAGGATGGTTTGTAGAAAAGCAACAAAAAAGGAAGAATGTAGTAAGATGGTGTTTCATGTAATGCAATGCTTTGACCTTTGCACCTGTGGTCATCTAATCAGACAGTATAATGTGTACAGCCAAGACAGCTAATATGCAACTCCATGGTGCTAATGGCAGCACAACACCAGACGCCTGCAGGAAGTTCCTCTAAACTGCCATAGGTCTGGAAGTTTACCATTAGCCTTGCTGATATCCTATGGAAAAATGAGCAATGTGAAAGATTCATCAAGCAAGTGACTACATTGAGTTAATAATGTAGCTTTGCAAGAGCCTGTGCACTGAAGTAAGCTACAGTCAGTTGTATGCCATTATGGTCAGCTACAGTTGACTAAAGTGGCTTTAGGATTTTGTTGTGACAGTGTGTCAAGCAGTGTTGTGTATAGGCCTAGTTGTGAGCCCATATGGCCAAGTTGAGTAGAGTAAAGAGTTGCAGGAAGAGCAAAGATGCAAATGTCAAAGTGATGTAAACTGCTCTGATTTTGTTTTGCAGGGGATAGCGCGAACGCAGTCCCCCTCACCAAAAAATTTACGCACTCGAGTCACCTACATTTGAGGCGATCGCAGGGTCAGCCCGCCCAAGTGCAATGGACAGGCCTCGCCCTGGTGAACCCCCTTGATGATCAGGGTCTCTCCCGTGCCAGGTAAGTATGTTGCATGTTGATTAACGCACACTTTTATCAGAAATTATAACTGTCATTGCATGGTGCCAGAGGTTTGATTGCAAAACAATATTTAAATTTTTCGATCTGTATATTCTATTTCATATCATGTCTTCTCAAGGCCTAAAGCTGGTACATTTGAAGCTTTCTTATATTTAAACTATAATTAGTTTATTTTGCTGGAAAATGCTTCACAATTTATGCTCTAGCAAATAACAAGCTGTCTCAGTTTTTCTACTATAAGTAGTCAGTCTGAAATCCCAATTCTATATTTTAGAACTAACTCAAGAAAGGTAGTTTTTGATTACGGTGAACAACAGCAATGAAATCAATTGTTTTTCTGCAAAATCAACGCACCGCATTCCAGTTTTATGACAGGACAAAAATCTTTCAAACGTGATATCAAATATCTTGCTGCACCAAGGAAGCTATTTACATTCAGGAAATATTCAGAAAAGGTAAATCCCATAAAGAGTATTTCCCCTTTGTGCTGACAGCCCTGCTTCCTTCTTACTATCTGAAGAATCACTATAATCTGCTTTTCTTGATTTCATGTGTGTGTGTGTTGTGTGTGTGTGTGTGTGTGTGTGTGTGTGTGTGTGTGTGTGTGTGTGTGTGTGTGTGTGTGTGTGTGTGTTTGTGACTCTGTGTGTGTTTGTGACTCTGTGTGTGTGTGTTGTGATGTGTGGGTGTTGTGTGTGTATGTGTGTGTGTGTGTGGTGACTCTGTGTGTGGTGTGTGACTGTGTGTGTGTGTGGTGTGACTGTGTGTGTGTGTGTGTGTGATGTGTGTGTGTGTGTGTGTGAGTGTGTGTGTGTGTGTGTGAGTATGGTTGTTGTTTGTTTTTGTTCATACAAATCTGATTAGTACAGGAAGTTCTTCACAATTGTTTTTTCAACTGTTTAGGGATGGGATAGGTTGTCCTAATTTTTCTTTTTCTTTTTTTCATTTTTTATTTAACTGGGATGAATACCAACACTCTGACCTCCAATTCTACCTACTTTTTATGCTTCTGTCTAAGACAGTCGGCAAAAAGGTGAATTTTTTCTTTCTGAGATTTCTCTGCACACATGCAGTATACACTAATGTCAAAAACCTGAAAATTGGCGAACAGTTGAAAATCTGACAACGCTCAGAAAGCACAATGGTGATCTGTCATGTATGTGCCATTTTTTTTTCTTCCAAACAGTGTACATGCAGTTTATCATGTGCAAATTTCAAGAAAAATCTATGTCCAGTTCCTAGAAAATTTGCATTTGAACAGAAGAATTGGTGCAAATATTTGTCCAAATGTCAGACTAACCATTTTGCATGAACCTGTGAAAAAGATATTTCAGAGTGTGCTGACCTCCACTTTTGTTAGCTTTTTATGTTTCTGTTTAATGGTCTAATCTCTAGGAAAAAAATAAGGACTAGATTGTCTATGTAGGGTTGTCATGTGTGCATGCTGAATAATACTTTGTCTTGAAAACTAGAAAATAGAGGGTTAGTGTGTAAACAGAGAAATGCTCACAAGCTAAATTGCTGGTGTATCACTCTGTTCATGTTTTTGATGGAGTGTAAATTTAGTTTCTGTGTAAACAATTTCAAAGAAACTTTCTGTTGACTGACTTTTTCTTTGGATTTGGACACCACAAGATTTGGAATAAACTTCTTGACATGACAGCATAATTATGAATGGTTGTCTGATTTCAAGCAAAAAAATGGAAAGAATTGCTTTCAATTGACAGATGTTCCTTCAATCCGTTCTAAGAAGAAAACAGTCTGTATGATGAATTCATGTAGGAAAAGCACATGCCGATGAGAAAGTGTTCTTTCGAGAGAGGTTTTCATCCAAAATGTTAAAACTGATCATTTTCAAGGGGCTATTTATGAAAAAAAAAACCAAAAAAAAAATACGGATT
>JAPXFY010004910.1:7500-12500 GCA_030674185.1 Monoplex corrugatus | reverse complement strand
TTTCGGCCAACTGACCATTGTCAAGCGTAAGATCGCAAACAAACACCAAATACAAAAATTAGGAGAAAAATACTGAAACTTCTGCTGCATTATCCAGTGTGAGAAAAGAACTAAACTGACTAAAATGACATCATTTGTGAGTAAATATGATGTCAGAGCGAAAGTGAGATGAATTCTGCAATTTGAAAAGTAGTCATGCCAAATTAATATTGTTTTATCCTGAAGAAGGTCCAGGGCATAAATTAAAACTTTGATGCACTAGCAAAGAATAGTTTTTGGAATGTAAAGTATCCTACTATCAAATAATGCATAAAGGAAAATATAAGCATATGATCGACTGAATGGGAAACCATATAATCAAGAGGTATGGCTGATGTAAATGGACCGTGCCTAGTGCAACGAATCCGGTATAACTTTGGAATAGGAAGAAAATCATCCCAAACCAACAGCCAAAGAGCTGAAGGGAAAACCGGAGTCCGGGAGAAAAAAAACAAAAAAACACTCAGACGCGGCTGGGCCTGTCTTGTGAAACGAGAATTAAAACTGCAAACAAGACAGATTTGGTGTTTCAGGCAGTTTAGTGTTTCATATCTCCCTTCTCAATCTCATTCTTTTCCCTATTCCAAGACCTTGCCAACTTATACAGTTTTTCACATGTCCAAGGATTCCATCAGATAATGTTATCAGTACAACATCACTGAATCTCATAATTATCAATGGTTATTCAATATACAACGTGTTTTGGATTTCTTTTCCTTGTTGATTAAGTATTGTGGTTATGAATTCATTCATTCAGCATTTCTTTCACCATGTCAGCATCTTCTTCTGGGATACAGGATTTGTACAAGCACGCTGTTTTGATTGTTAAAAGCAGATGTCTGAATTCAAAGCCTGCCTCAAACATGAACTCTTCCTTGTCTGCTGCCCATAACATCGTAGTGTTATCGGTTTAATATTTCATAAGTCCCTTCTATAACCTCCTTCTCTTCCATGTTACAAGACTTTGCAAACGTATAAATTATTTTTCACATGTTCAAGGATTCCATTAAATGATGTTATCAGTACAACATCACTGAATCTGATAATTGTCAATGGCTGTTCAATACACAATGTGATAATAAATGATTGCAGAATTGAACTGACAGTAGGTGACAGGCAAGGTCAAGCGCATTTGCGATTGCCTGAGTGTGCTGAATCTCTCTTGAACAAACTCCAAACCGTTGTTTAGTTTACGTAGACAGCTAATCTGACTTCACAGTCTGAATACCCCAGAGAGACAGGCAGACAGACAGAGAGACAGACATAGAGAGTGAGAAAGAAAGAAAGACAGACAGACAGACAGACAAAGACAAGACAAAAAGAAAGAAACAGAAAGAGAGATATAGACAGAGAGAGAGAGAGAGGGAAGGAGGGAGAGAGTCAGAAAGAGAGACAGACAGGCAGACAGATTGACAGACAGACAGACAGACAGACAGACACACAGACACACACACACACACACACACACACACACACCACACACACACACACACACACACACACATACTCAGATAAACAGGAATACAGAGAGACAAAGAGAGTGAAATACAGTGACAGACAGAGAGAGAGAGCTGGCACTATTGATACAGCGTTTAGTATTGGGTTTAAAAAACAATGTACAGAATGGGTGCGGGTAGGCTGGGGAGCTTAATTACCGTTGTGGAAGTGTATGTGTGTCTTTCTATCTTGTGATCACAAGCATGTCACCTTTCAGGCTGAAACAAAGGCATTGACAAGAACAAAAATTAAGGACATATCCACCACAGCATTGTCCAGAAAGTAGAGACATTGTTTCAGTGATGTCCGCTCTTTGTCCTGGTGACAATATACTGGCATACAGCCTGCAACATGTGTAGAATGTTCATATTTACGACACCTGCAGTTTTTTTGTATATATTTTCATTCCTCAAACTTTTTTATACAAAATCAATATGAATACGTTCTGCTACAAGTGTATTTACATTTTTGCACTTTTTATCCTTGCGACCATTTCCGTCAGAATATAATCTCATCCCAACCCTTCTGTTTTGATACATGACAATACTTGTTCGCAAATTCCTCGATTCAGTTGTTCCGCAGTCAGTCGCCATTCATTTCCTGTGTCTGGTTCACAGAACTAGAATGACTTTCTATCGTAGCTTGGATGATTACATACTTTTTCTTTCTTATCTCCTTTCAGCTTTTCGACGTAGCTTTCTTTTGTCCGACGATGATTTCCCCTTTACTAGCCCACCACAATTCCAGTCCTCTGCTGTCCTCATTCATCTCCGTAAACACGAGCTTTGCCTTTGTAATCGTTCGTTGTATTCGTCACCGGATATCTGCGTCTGAGTGAAAGAAGAGAGTGTGAGGGTTGATTTGATTTATGCATCAAGATTTAGCGCTTTTTAAACATCATTGTTATAAGAGGTGTATAACTCCACCATAAAGTCGACAGTGAGATTCACAAAGGTCAGAAAAATGGACATTGAGGTTGCTGGTAATAGTGAAGTCAAAGTAACAGCGATGATGATACTAATTTTGACGAAATTCATAGTAACCGTGATCGTGGTGTTAAGAACGATCTTGACAATGACGTTAGCTTAGTTGCTTATTCTTTTATCAGTACAACTTATTCTTTTATAAAGATAGAGCTGAGGAAACCAGACTTTTCTTTTACATCGGTGCACTTATTCATTTATAACGACAGAGTTCGCTCACGGCGGTGAGCACTGAAGCCAGTTCTCAACCCAGCAGTTGCGCTGAAGAAGTCGGCCGGGTCGCCGATGAAAGCTACGCAGTAAGTGACTTTTTTTTTTATCACTGAGAGACAGGTTCAGCTAGGTAGTCATTATATAACGACAGAGTTGAGGAAACCAGACAATTTTCATCAGCGTCCAACCAGTCTGCCTGGAGGTAGAAAGTATTGCAAAATAACACGCTTTACATGAAACGATAACCCCCGAAGTCCCAAAGTGTTCGTGCTTGCCACTATACCACGCCTACTTTATCCATTTTTGATGAAAAATACCACCTAATACATCAGTCACGTTCGAGATAATATCAGGTTTAATTCAGCTCTTCTCTTTACAAGGAGCAAGTCGTATATCATCGGCAGCTGTCACTCTCTATAGCTGGAGATGAGAATGTCACAATCTTCCTGTCGTGCGCACTTGCGTGTTGTAGAAACCGTTCTCCCTCTGTCTGTGTCTGTCTGTCTGTCTGTCTGTCTGTGTATCTCTCTCTCTCTCTTTCTCGCGCTCTCTTTCTTTCTTGCGCTCTCTTTCTCTGTCTGTTTGTCTGTCTGTCTGTCTCTGTCTCTGTCTCTGTCTCTCTCTCTCACAGAGAGAAGCTTACTCACAGACACAGACAGACAGAAACACACACACACACATACACACAGACACACACACACACACACACGCACGCACACACACACATACACACTCTCTCAAACACACAGACACACACACACACACACACACACACGCACGCACGCACACACACACACGCACGCAGACACACTCACACGCACAACACACACACACACACACACACACACACACACACACACACACACACACACACACACCACACACAGGACCCTCGTTCCAGACATGATGTGGAATTGACTTGGACTTACCCACATGCTGGTCTATACCGTGTTACCATGGAAACCAACAGACTTTTTGTATTTTGAGATAAGTTTCATATATCATAAAGTCTTCTTCCTTATTCCCTGTTTGTTTACCTATATTGACTGTACTTTGTCAAGATAACTAGGGTATGTAGAGTCACGCATTAGTACTTTTTTTTTCTTTTTTTTCTTTTTTGTTGCTTTCTCAGACCATCGATTTCCATGTGTTTTTCTTGTTTGGCTGGAAATATACATTTTCTCCAAGAGTTTACCATAGTTTTTTCCCCATAGTTTTTCCTTTCTATATTCCATTACAGGCGATTTACATAATCATGTTCGATCGGTTTGCTTGGAAATGACAAGGTAACTGAGAAATGTATCGTTTGTGTGTCCGAGTTTATATAAAGTGTTACCATCCAACAACAACAAAACAACAAAATAATGCAACAGTGTATGCTTTCCACTTACTTAGGTTTTAAAAATATCACTGAAAACTATGTAAAAATGAACGGTGCTGTAATTCAAACCGAACTTGAAACAGAAAATCCATTGTGACAAACTTAATCCAAATGTGCATGGCAGACTATCGTGGACGATTAAGTCCAACCTAGCATTTATCTTTGTATCTATCTATCTATCTATCTATCTATCTATCTATCTACCTATCTATCTACCTATCTATCTATCTATCTATCTATCTATCTATTATCTATCTATCTATCTATCTATCTATCTATCTATCTCTTTCTATCTATCTATCTACCTATCTATCTATCTATCTGTCTATCTATCTATCTATCTATCTCTATCTATCTATCGATCTGTCTATCTATCTATCTATCTACCTATCTATCTATCTATCTATCTATCTGTCTATCTATCTATCTATCTATCTCTTTCTATCTATCTATCGATCTGTCTATCTATCTATCTATCTATCTATCTATCTGTCTATCTATCTATCTATCTATCGTATCTATCTATCTATCTATCTATCTATCTATCTATCTATCTATCTATCTATCTATCTATCTTACCTGCATTCAGACCTGTTTGTGGCCATGATTTCCCATTGTTCTTCATCAATGTCACATTTCTGGAAGGAATTTTTCAGGGTGTCTTAGTAGCGTCACTTTGGCTGTTTCACCCCCTTAATCCAAATAAATGAATTATAAATGCGTTTAGTTTGACATCATCTTTCAATCACGTCACCTATCAACGTCATCAACTTCGACAGTTGCCGGTGCAGCAGACGCCACAACTTTCTTCCATTTACTCTGGTTTTGACTTTTCTTTGCTCCTTCCTAGTCTTCCAAACCGCCATTGTTGTGATGTTATTTTGATC
>JAPXFY010004910.1:0-2500 GCA_030674185.1 Monoplex corrugatus | reverse complement strand
TGTCTGTCTGTCTGTCTTTATCTGTCTATCTCTGTCTGTCTGCCTGTCTGCCTGCCTGTCTGTCTGTCTATCTCTGTATCTGTCTGTTTCTCTCTGTCTGGCTCTGTATCTGTCTGTCCTTTTCTATGTCTGGTTGTCTGTCTCTGACTCTTCCTCTCTGTCTATATCTGTCTGCCTCTGTCTGTCTGCCTGCCTGTCTGTCTGTTTGTTTGTCCCAGTCTATGTCTGTCTGTTTGTCTCTGACTCTTCCTCTCTGTCTCAATCTGTCTGCCTCTGTCTGTCTGCCTGTCTGTCTGTCTGTCCCAGTCTATGTCTGTCTGTCTGTCTCTGCCTCTGTCTCTCTGTCTTTATCTGTCTGCCTCTGTCTGTCTGCCTGTCTGTCTGTCTCTGTCTCGGTCTGTCTGTCTCTGTCTCGGTCTGTCTGTCTCTGTCTGTTTGCCCCATGCCCTGCCTCCTTCTGTCCATATATTTTCATTTTCTTTCAAATGGGGTTTCACAAAGATGGGTCAGGCTGGCCGCATTTTTGCTTGCAACAACAAAACAAATACAAAACAACAAAACAATAACAAAATAGGTCAAATGTATATACATGTATATATACATATACATATATATATATATATATATATATATATATATATGTGTGTGTGTGTGTGTGTGTTTGTGTGTGTGTGTGTGTGTGTGTGAGAGAGAGAGAGAGAGAAGAGAGAAAGAGAGAGACAGAGACAGAGAAAGACAGACAGACAGACAGAGACAAAGACATAGAAACAGAGAGACAGACAGACAGACAGAGAGGGGGAGAAAGAGAGAGAGTGTGTGTGTGAGAGAGACAGAGAGAAGAGAGTTAGAGAGAGACAGAGACAGAGACAGAGCAAAGCAGAGAGCGACAGAGACAGAGACAGAGCAAAGCACAGAGAGAAACAGACAAAGACAGACAAACAGAGACAGACAGAGAAGACAGACAGACACAGAGACACAGAGAAAGAGAGAGACAGACAGAGAGACAGAAGGGAGAGAGAGAGAGACAAGAAGAGAGACAGAAGACAGACAGACAGACAGACAGACGACAGACAGACAGAGACACAGAAAGAGAGAGAGAGAAAGAGAGAGAGAAAGAGAGATAGAGAGAGCGAAAGAAAGAGAGAGAGAGAAGGGAAAGAGAGAGATTAAATCACACACACACACACACACACACACACACACACACACACACACACACACACACACACACACACACACACACACACACACCCTCTTTTTAAGCGTCAAATCCAGCTCTTGTTATCAGAGTTTCCCGTTTCTTTCAACTCGCGACAAGTCCAATCACCACCCATCATGTGAAACATTAGCCCTTGTAACGTGCAATTTCAATTACAGTTACACAGCTTCACAGAGTTTGCCCTCTCACAGAATCGCCACTCTGGGTCTCAACAAAAGGTTTATTTTCCCTCCTGCCTTCCTTGTCCTTTGTTCGTGGATAATCTCAGTAATTTCAAAGCTGTAATTAAGCCTGACATTTCCTCCAAGGGAGCACAAAGCCTAGCAGATTTAATTTTCTTTTGATTTTAGCATTTGGTTCATCAAGTAGCATTGAATAGCAATCTGTCAGAATCATATCAAGCTGAACAAGTTATTAAAAGAAAAGATATTATAAAGAATGGGTTGAGTGTTATATAATTCCATTCGTTTATATTTATATGATTATCATTTTTTTTTCGTGATCTTCTTCTTCTCCTTAAGTTTCTGAACAGTTTTGCCTCAGATGTATGTGTGCACACTATTCTTGAGGTATAACCCACAGTGTGCAGGTAATTTATCTCGCTTCGTGGATTGCATACTCCATCTTCATTGAATATAGACTGCATGAAATATAATGAAATGAAACACTATCTTCTGTTTCCAGTGGTATTTACCTTTCACTCCCAATACCATATCTGCCAGCTGCGAAAACTTAAACACTCTGAGTTTGACTTCTGTAAGAAGCTGGTGGATAGGATAAGGGGGTGAAAGAGTTAGATGTTCACTTTGCTGTCATGGCTGTCAATGCGGGATACTGGCAGATAGAGTGAGAGAGTCAAAGGGTTAGCTGAGAGAGTTAATTCCCAGAATGGTATAACATAACAGGAATAATCAAAGAAAATCCACCATTCTCTGAAAGGTAATCTTCGGCATGTTAGCACATTGGCTATCCTCGGTCCATATCCACTCGTAAAAAAAAAAAATCATGAAGACTGAAGTTTAAATCAGTCAACCAGTCTCTGTGGTGTAGTGGTAAGAATAACATATTACTGGCTGGAAGGTTGTGGGTTTGAATCCTCATCATTCCGTTCAAAATCAGTGTTATATCTTTCAACCCCAACCAGCGCCTAATCAGAATGGAACGTGCTAGGAGCTCATTGACAAGACTGTGACTACACAATCGAATCTCATTCACTTTATGAATGCCTCACTGAAATTGTTGCTCAAATCTCCTGTCTAAAACCACATGGTCTGTCTGTCT
>JAPXFY010004909.1:5000-12500 GCA_030674185.1 Monoplex corrugatus | reverse complement strand
GTCTGTTTGTGTGTCTGTCCCTCGCGCCCCCACTTCTCTGTTTTGTCTGCCTGTCCGTGTGTCTGTCTATCCGTGTGTTTGTGTGTCCGTGTCCGTCCGTGTGTCCGTATGTCCGTGTGTCCGTCTGTCCGTGTGTCTGTGTGTCCGTGTGTCCGTCCGTGTGTCTGCGTGTCCGTGTGTCCGTCTGTGTGTCTGTGTGTCCGTGTGTCCGACCGTCCCTATGTATACATGTATATATGTATGTATGTATGTATGTATGCATGTATGTATGTATGTATGTATAGATGGAGGACGTCGGCTGTGGTCTGGCATGGAGAGGGATGGGCTCCGCCATGCGACATTGCCCAAGACACACTAAATGAAGATTACAACCGCAACTCAATCCATACCGGCCCGGTCGTCACCCGGAATAAGGACCGCGCCTTCCGTCGCTGGCCATCAGGGCGGAGGTGAAAAGTATGTGACTGGTGGACCAAAATCCCTACGTACAAGAAAAAATGTTACTATCGGCACCTGGAATGTGAGATCGCTGAGAGCAGCAGGAAAAGTTGCAGAACTAACACATGAAATGAAGAGATACAGATGAAACGTCCTTGGGCTCTGTGAGGTACGATGGAAAAACCTCGGAGAAATGTCTACCCCAGAAGGCCACAAACTCTACTTCAGTGGCAGTGAAGACAAACATGAACATGGAGTTGGATTCCTCATTCACAAAGATACTGTGAATGCCATCATGGGATGCCGACCAGTCTCTAGCAGACTCATTACTATTCGGCTTAAGGCTTCACCTTTTAACATCACCGTCATCCAATCTTATGCCCCAACAACTGACTATGATGACGAGGCTGTCGAAGATTTCTATGATCAACTGCAGGAAATCGTAGATCAGACGCCAAAGAAAGACATCATTATAGTGCAGGGCGACTGGAATGCGAAGATTGGAGAGGATAAACACAATAACTGGAAAGGGATATGTGGCCAATACTGCAACCCTGAGACCAACGAAAGAGGTTTGAGGCTCCTAGAATTCGCCAGTTACAACGACCTGAAGGTGGTGAACACGTTCGGTCCACACAAACCATCTAGACGCTGGACATGGCACAGCCCAGGAGAAAAATACCACAGTCAGATCGATCACATCATGGTTATAAGACGCTTCCATTCAAGTGTTAACATCGCAAAGACCAGGAGCTTTCCAGGAGCCGACATTGGAAGCGATCATGAGCTTGTAATGATGACCTTCAAACTCCGCCTCCAGAGGATGAAGAAACAGGGCAACATAAGAATTAAGTTCAATCTTGACAAGCTCAGAGACCCCAACATAGTTGAAAACTTCCAAGCAACGATAGGGGGGAAGTTTGCTCCTCTCCTCGTCCTTGACAATGTGGACACCAAAGTAGACACTCTGATCAACAACTTCAACACTGCCGTGACCGAAGCAGCCAACGACATCCTTGGAAAACACCGACCAACAAAGATGCCCTGGGTCACGGAAGAAATACTAAAGCTGAGCGACAAACGCAGAGAACTAAAGCAAAAGAAGAGTACGGATGAAGGTGCTAAACTATACAGAAAAGCCAACCAACAAGTTAAAGAAGGCATGAGGAAAGCAAAGGAAACATGGATTGAAGAACAATGCCAAGATATCGAAGCAAACCTGCAGAAAAATAACAGCAAGAAAGCCTACCAGTTGATGACAAATAATACCAATGGCATCAGCACTGACATTACCATAGACAACAAGAAACTTGAGACCGTCCATAGATTTAAATATCTGGGAGCTATAGTATCAGATGAAGGATCAAAGCCCGAAGTACTTTCCAGGATTGCCCAGACCACAGCTGCAATGACCAAGCTAAAAGTCATCTGGAACGACAAGAATATCGCAATCGGTTCCAAGATCAGACTGATGCGTTCCCTGGTCATGTCAGTATTTTTGTATGCATGCGAAACATGGACCATAACAGCAGACATTGAAAGAAGGATACAGGCAATGGAGATGAGATGCTTCCGCAAACTCCTTGGTATCTCGTACAAAGATCATATAACCAATAAGGAAGTGAAAACCCGAATCGAAAACGCCATCGGGCCGTATGAAGACCTCCTGACCTCAGTGAAAAGACGCAAACTGAGGTGGTATGGGCACGTCACACGATCATCTGGACTGGCCAAGACCGTCTTGCAGGGAACAGTTCAGGGAGGGAGACGAAGAGGCAGACAGAGAAAAAGATGGGAAGACAATATCAGGGAGTGGACTGGCCTTGAATGGAATATCATTCTTTGGAAAGCTGAGGACCGTGAGGAGTGGAGGAAGTTGGTTGCAAAATCTTCAGTGGTGCCCCAACGGTCAACCAGACTACGGGACTGATGATGATGATGTATGTATGTATGTATCTATGTACGTATCAATGTATGTATGTATGTATGGATGGATGGATGGATGGATGGATGGATGGATGGATGGATGGATGGATGGATGGATGGATGGATGGATGGATGGATGGATGGATGGATGGATGGATGGATGGATGGATGGATGGATCAGATGTAAAAATCATACCTGAATACAAATTTAAACATGACTAATGACACTAAAACATACTAACGCAATGATGAAAGTAGAGTAGAAATAACAAACCACAGCACATACAATGTGAGACAAGCTATAAAATGAGTGGTGATGACATATTAACTTATTCTATACGCCAAATACTCATGCGTTTTACATAAGTAGGAGAGACGAAGGTAGACATACGCAAACAAATTTATACCCGTTCTTATATGTCTTAATGTTCTTAGTTATGTTTAAAATTGTATTCAGGCATGTTTTTTTTTTAAATCCCCTGTGCGATAAATTGGACAGAGTGGTCAACTCCAGGAGCATCTCCTTAGATTATGTGCTCGAATGTAATGATATGTGTACTTAATTTTCTTTTTTGTTTTGTTTTTTGTTTTGTTTGTTTGTTTGTTGAAGAAGTGTACGTACATTGAAATGGTTATAGCCCTGATATGGCTCTACGCAGTCGGCTGGGCTTAAAGCAACAATAAGAATAAGAACAATGCAAATAAAACATGTCAGCCTTATAATAACACTAGCCAAAACTATAACAATATATACCAATATTTGCTAATAGCTATATTCAAATTCTATTGAATTTGTTTAATTACAGACTTAGAATCAAAGCAAAAAGAAGGAAGTGAAGGAAGCACGAACAACAATCAAGGAGAAAAAGGGGGGTGGGGGTGGGAGTGGGGGTGGGGGTGGGGAAGACATGTCAACTAACGCTGTTACTGTTATTTTTATTTAAAGCCCAGCCGACTGCGTAGAGCTATATCAGGGCTATAACCGTTTCAAACCATACACAATACTTTAAAAAAAAATTTAAAAAAACAAGAAAAGAAAATTCAGCACTCATATCAATGCATTCGCGCACATAATCTATGAAGATGCCTCCTGGCGTTGACCACTCCATTCAATTTATCGCACAGGGGATTTAAAAAAAACCATACTGAATACAAATTTAAACATAACCAAGGACACTAAAACATACTAACGCAATGATGAACGTAGAATAATAACAACAGAAGCACGAGATAAAGACAGACACACGTAAAGCAAGTAGGCCTACATGTCACCCCCCCCCCACACACACACACACACACACACACATACAACATCAATGCATACTAGAATTCATTAACATAGAAACATACGGCAAGGAGAAAAAAATAAAAGAAACAATAAAGAGCAAACAAGGAAGGGATGGTAAGAAGATAACAGAGACAGACAAATAGACAGATACAGACACAAACACACACACACACACACAAGAGAGAGAGAGAGAGAGAGAGAGAGAGAGAGAGAGAGAGAGAGAGACTTCAGACTTCAGATGATTTATTCATAAGGGCCACAGTCCCTTAGAAGGGGGGGGGGGTGGACATAATCATGCATTCTCACAATCATATAAACATTATACTAGGCATTAATATCTAATTTGAGGGGATATATATATATAATTATATATATATATATATATATATATATATATATATATATATATTATATATATACAGAGAGAGAGCGAGAGACAGACAGACAGACATATTTACAGAGAAAGGACAGAGAGGGAGGGAGGACAGAGAAAGAGGACAGAGAGAGATTGAGATTAAGATGAGTTAATCAATAAGGCCCTGGTCCTTTATGAAGGGGTGAAATGAACATACATCACGTAAACATACACTAGTTTCAGTTCAAAGTTATAATATGTAAAAGGAATGGGAGTAAAACAGAAAGAGAGAAACAGACAAACAGACAAAAAGAAACAGAGAAAGGGCAAACAAGGCAGGGATGGTAGGAAGATAACAGAGACTGACAGACAAACAGACAGACAGAAACAGAGAGAGAGAGACAGACAGACAGACAGACAGACAGACAGAGAGAGAGATATATATATATATAGAGAGAGAGAGACAGATAGAGAGAGACAGAGAGAGACAGCGACAGAGACAGACAGAGAGACAGACAGAAAGACAGACAGAGACAGACAGACAGGCAGGCAGGCAGACAGAGACAGACAGAGACAGACAAACAGACAGACAGACAGAGAGTCAAGAGACAGAGTAATAGACAGACACAAAGACAGACAACATTTTGTGAACAGCCGTAGGATAGAAACCTCATTCAGCGTACACAATGTATTCCTCTGTATTCTGTACCGAATGTTAGTTAACATGCGTGCAACAGTATGCCCAATAAACTAGGTTATAGCCTAGATTTCTACCACATTAATAAAGCAAAAGAGTTCTATCACACCAAGCAATGTAACATTCACGGAAATATAACAAGTGGGTTAACTGTGACAATTTGTGGTAATCATTTTCATGTGGCACACATATCGTTGGAATAAATGTCAGACAGGCAGACAGAGAAGGACAGATAGACAGACAGAAACACAGACAGAAACACAGACAGACAGTGAGTATTCATGTTTCGAACAAGTTTTGAAACCCAACACAGTTCAACTACTTTATGCCTTTGCATTTGCAATATATATCATCCACATATGAGCGTGCATATTTTGCAATAAATCTAACTGGTTTATCGGCTAGAGTTGTGACTAAACACTGTAATGTTTATGGGAATATAGCCCGCCCCCCCCCCCCCCCCCCGGGTTTCCAGGGCTCTTTCAGTATAAATAATATCCACACTTTCTGGAAATTTTGTGCTAGAAATTTCCTCTTTTCTGTCACTCTCTTTGTTTCTGTTTTCCTCCATTGCTTTCTGTCATTTCTTCCTATCATTTTCTGCTTTGCTGGTCCATTCACCTGTGTGTGTTCGATAAAGTCTTACGTACTTTCTCTAAGGACTGAAATTAGGTACATTTATTTAAATGCATTTTTGGCTTTAGGGAAATGAAAGATATGCTGAAGCAATGTTAGGTCATTTGGGCCCGTTTTTATATACGTTTTAGTATTCTTAGTTGTGTTTACATTTGTATTCAACTATGTTTTTAAATCCCCTGTGTGATAGATTGGACGGAGTGGTCAACGCCAGGGCATTTTCTTAGATTATGTGTGCAAATGCATTGATATGTGTACTTAATTTTCTTTTCATTTTTTTTTCCTTGTTGAAGTATGTTTTTAAAACGGAATATAGCCCTGATGTGGCTCTGCGCAGTCGGCTGGGCTTTGAACAAAAATAACAGTAACAGTAACAGGTTATGGCCTAGAGGTCTACCACACCAAGCAATGTAACATTCACGGAAATACAGCAAGTAGGATGACTGTGACAATTTGTGGTAATCATTTTCATGGGGCACAAATCTCGTTGGAATGAACGTCAGACACGCAGACAAAGACAGACAGACAGACAGGCAGACAGAAAAACGAGACAGAAAGACTTACAAACAGACAATATTCATATTACGAACAGATTTTGAAACCCAGCTATTCTATGCCTTTTGCATATCATCAATACATGTGCGTGCATATTTTGCAATAAATGTAAGTGGATTATTGGCTAGAGTTGGGACTTAGCACCGTAATAATCATGGGAATATACCATGTAGAACATATCCTATGGCAACAGATTTGATAGGAAAAGATTTTATTATCCCTCCTCACCAATAAAGGACAGTGATCAGATTATACGAACAATCTCATTTGTCCTGATTAAAGAGAATAAGACAGAGAAAAACTGTGAGAAAGAGAGACCAGAAAGAGACCGAGAGGGGCGAAACAAAGACTAAGAGAGAGAGGGGGAGGGAGGGAGGGAAATAGAGAGTCAGGAAGAAAGAGAAAGAGACAGAGAGAGAGAGAGGGAGGAAGGAAGGGAGAGAGAGAGACAGAGAGAGAGAGAGAGAAGAGAGAGATTCAGATTAAGATGAGTTATTTAATAAGGCCATCGCCCCTTATGAAGGGGTGAAATGACCATACATCACATAACAATGTACTATTTTAAAGTAAAACACATGATGACAAAAACAAAAAACAGAATATAACATAAAGAGAGAAAAGAGACAAACAAAAAGACAAACAAAGAGAGGGGGGGGGGGGAGAGAAGAAGAGAGAGAGAGAATGGGGAAAGAAGAGAAACAGAGCGAGCGAGAGAGAGAGACAGAGACAGAGACAGAGAAGAGAGAGAAGAGGAGAGCGAGAGAGAGACAGAGAGAGAGAGAGAGAGAAGAGAAGGAGAGCGAGAGAGAAACAGACAGACAGATAGACAGAGAGCGAGAGAGAGAGACATAGAGAGAGACATACAGACAGACAGACAGACAGAAAGACAGAGATAGAGATAATTTACTGACGTTTAGTCCTCGGGGCCCTTAGAAAGGAGATTATCAAACATGATATGAATCACATTTCCATCAAGAAAAGCATGAAAGAACCGATACAAACATACAATGATATGCACAAAAACATTAGCATATGAAGATCAATTAATTCTAAAAGATTGCCTGCCTTGTCTTGCTTTGCCTTGCCTTGTCTTGTCTTGTCTTGTCTTGTCTTGCCTTGTCTTATCTTGTCTTGCCTTGTCTTGCCTTGTCTTGCCTTGCCTTGTCTTGCTTTGCCTTGTCTTGTCTTGTCTTGCTTTGCCTTGCCTTGTCTTGTCTTGTCTTGCCTTGCCTTGCCTTGCTTTGCCTTGCCTTGCCTTGTCTTGTCTTGCCTTGCCTTGCCTTGCCTTGTCTTGTCTTGTCTTGCCTTGCCTTGCCTTGTCTTCTTTTATGAAATACATGATCTGAATCTATTTTGTATGTGTGTGTTTTGTTGTTGTTGTTGTTTGTTTGTTTGTTTTCTTGTTTTCTTGTGTTTTCTGTTTGCGTTAACGCTGGCAGTTTCTTTGGCTCGGAATTCTAAAAATGTGACTGGTTCTTGCGAACGGGGTCACAAGTCGCAACGTGTGAACTGAGATACGGGCCTGAAAAGGTGGTGAGGGTCGATCTGGGTGATTTGAGATTTTTGTTCCTACACATTGTCTGACCATTAATCTATTAATTATGG
>JAPXFY010004907.1:0-16511 GCA_030674185.1 Monoplex corrugatus | reverse complement strand
GGGTTTTTCAAAAAAGGTATGTCAAGTAAGGTATGTAAAATTGTATGTTTTTGTAAAGTCTGTGCAAAAAATGTGAACAAGCAAGGTATGTACAGTCGGGTGTGTCAAGTAGGTACGTGTACCTGGATAAAAGATATGCCTCTTTGTATGGCGAATGAAAAATGAAATGTAATTTACTAATTTTAGGGGGTAGAACGCTATTAAAATGCTAATGAAAAGATAAAGCCCTCCACGCACCCCCGGTAAAGTATAGGTGGGTAATTTAGAAGAAAAGTAAGTAAGTTAGTAAGTAATTTGTGAGGAGAAAGGGTAAGTAGTAAGTGGCAAGGGTGGTGATGGTAAAAAGTAATAGAAAGTAAGTGAGTTTTGTGTGAGTGAGTGAGTGGGGTGATTTCAAAAGGGGTAAAATGAGCGGGTGAGTGGTGGGGTGAGTGAAAGGGTGAGTGAGTGAAAAAGGGGCGTGAGTGTGTGTGAAAAAATGGTAAGTGAATAATAAGAAAGTAAAGAAAGTAAGTAAGTAAGTAATTACGAAAAATAAGTAAATAAATAAATAAAAGATAAGGAGTTTGCATATAACAAACAGGGAAAAATGAGAAAAATAAATAATATTTAAATACTTTCATTAACAGGTCCGCACACAGACATCACTCATTATACATTCAAAATCCACCCACACCAGACAGCTGATGGCGGATAAACAACGCAACAACAAAACAGTAGAAAAAAGGAAGACACTGTATCCCCTGTTCACTAAAAACAACAAATCGTCAGCAGATGTTAAAAAAGAAAAGTTGACAAATATGAAAATTTACAGCATACAAAACAGCAAAACCCAAATTGGTTTCCAGTTGTTTTTCCCTTCTTCGTTTTATCTCCGTTTGGGGAAAAGTCCAAAACTTTCCATTCCCGCTGTAGGTCTGTGGTGTTATTTTTGTTAGATAAATGTGTTGATTGATCTAGCTTTTTTTTTCTTTTCAGAGTAGTTTTCCGGCCATTCCCCCTGTTTATTCCTTTTGGGGAGACATTCGAGGTATTATCGGGGAAGGGTTTTATTTTGAGTGGAGTCTCTTTTACGGGTAGATGTTTGGGGGGTGTATAAAAGAGTTTTTCTCTATTTAGAACCCCACAAAACAAGGAAGGAGAGTGCGAAAAAAAAATGCATAACCAACTGGGGAATTTCTCGAGCGTAAAACCTAGATTAATAACTAAACGTATTTATTTAAGCAAGTCAACTTCAGATAACGTATTCCCTTCCCTGCCCGGGTTTTTAAAATTTTCCTAAATCTAAGATGCACTACAAATCTCAAAACTTGCATATCACTAAAGCTAAAAAAAAAAAAAAAAAAAAAAAAAAAAAAAAACTTTCTTATGCCTACTCTATTCTTGTTTTTTGGGGAAAATCAAAATACTACCTACTTTTTCCCCTACCCTAACTAAAGTTAAAATGAGACGGGGGGTTACATACCTTGAGTGGTTGGAAGGTCTCTGGCTGTGGGCAACCGAATGGTAAAATTTCTTGTGTTGACTTTTGGCCTTTTACAATGGTTTTTTGTTGTTTTATAAAAAAACCTTTCCCCCTTGTCTTTCGGGACATCGAAATTTGAAAAAAAACCTGTTTTTTATTGGACATCGAAATTTGAATACCCAAGCAATTTTGGCACCTGGCAGCCCTGGCTTTTCGTTGGACGTTGGGTTTTGTAAACCCCTTTTGTGTACTAAAAACCCCTCCCCTTATAGTTGGAAAAGACCAAATGTGAGCGTTAGATCCTGTGGTGGAAAACCCCCCGAAACCAATTAATTCATGGAGGGCGTGTTATTACGCAAAATACTTACCCGCTAACTTTAGGTCGAGGGCCGTTAGCAGTAGGGTTTTGGGGCCCCTTTCTAACAAAACGGTTGGGGGGGCCCTGTGTAATGGGCCCTGTGTAATTGATGACCCCACATTTTGTTCGCGAAGGTACGTTTTTAAGGTCTAAGGACCTCGATTTTTCCCGATGGGAATTTTTGTTGTTTGTGTCATTCCGAATTTTCGGCCCGTTTTTTTCCTTAAAACCGGGGACAGTGATCCGTGAGATTTTGTAGGTCGTATGTTATCGTTTTGTGCCAGTCTGGGGTCTTACCCTTTTGCACTTTTTGAGAAAAATTTATCGGTCAGTTTGGATGAAGATTGGCTTTTTTTTTATTTGAATTTTAGCGTGACTGCCCCCGTTTCTATTTTTCCCTACAGGGGTTTTTGAATTTTTAAATTTAAATGCTCTAAAAGAAGACAACATCAGTTACGAAAACACAAATGAAAAAACAACATGAACGTTTGTCAACATGCACGGGCAAGATATTACGAAACGGATTCCATACATTCCCCCCAAAAAAAAGACAAAATTTTTTTAAAATAAAAAGACAGATTAAAACCCGGGTTTTTATAAAAGGTAAAATGGGAGCCATTTTGTTTGAAATGGCAATTTTGCATTGTATTTTTTATTTGGTATTTAAAAACAAGTTCCTTTTAAAAAAAAGGGTTTTTTTTGGAAAAGTCCCCTTTATAATTTCATTTATAAAAGCATTTCCCAAGAAGGACAAGAATTAAAATCGTGCGCTCTTTTCGCAACACCAAACAATATCTACTTTTAGTTAATTTTAACATTTGAACGGTGATACATTTGATGTAAAGATTTTCCCCGTCCCCCCCAGAAACGTTTCTTGTAACCCGTTCTAAAAATGTGGACCGTGAAAGGGTTATTTGTGTATGGTCGGTGACTTTTTTTACAGACGGAAGAATGTTCTCGTGTTCAAGAAAACCTTTATCCAATTTTAAAGATTGATAAACTCAGCATTGAAAAAAAAACGATTTTTTTTCGTAGTTTTTTTTGAAGTTAAATATTGCGTGGGTGGAGGAATTTAATAAAAATGTCTAAAAAGAGGTATTTAAAAAATATTAAATCAGAAAAAAAAAGGGAAAATTGCTGGTATGATTTTGGAAGTTTTTGGGGTTTCTGTTTGTTTTTTTCCCCCCAAGATAAATGCGCTTCAGTGGGGGGGTCAAGGTCCAGTGATATAAAAAAAAAAGTCCAGGGAGGTCAGAGGTCATCATCGAGAGAGGTCAGAGATCAGGGAAAATGAGGTAAAAGGGGTTTAAAAACCCAATTAAAACAAGAGGTACCGCCCCGTGACATCAGCGTAAAACGGCGTGGTCAAAGGGGGCACCGAAAAGTGAGGCAGGTCGGAGAACATTGAGGTGAAAAAAGCTTGAGGTCAGAGGTCAGAATGGGGGGGGATAAGCTTGGATCCAAAGAAGGTGTCGCTACCGTGCCTGCTGTCGGGCCTTTTTTGTGACGCATTCACGTCAATACTGGCGACGGCGACCTTTAAAAAAACGATTTCGAAATTCACGGGGGACGTGGGGGTGTGGGCTCTAGCAATGGGTGACTGATGCGGACATGGTCCTCTGACACCATGAAAATGTGCGGGGGAAAAATTCTCTTATCGACGTTGTCATTATTGCTTGTCATCGTCAAAAGTTGTCATCGTCATCATCGTTGTCATTATCGCTTCATCTCATAATGTTGGTTTTACCATCATCTTCCCTTTCTCTCATTACAACCATTATCATATCTCGCATGTGTCTCTGCACCAAAAATTTTAAACAACGACATAATGAAAAAATTTTAATAACTGCTATAAAAAAAACAGCAAAAATTATTACCATCATCATCTCATCATCATCGTCAATCGTCTAAGAACGCAATAAAAAAAAAGTACAAACAAAAACAATGTGTAAAAAAATGACAATAAAAAAACGTAATGCGCAATTCCCAAAGTCTCTTGGTACCGGGTATGCCCCAGTTTTGTGTGAAATTTATGCGTTGTAAAAAGAAAACGAGGGGCCCAAAAGAAACCCGGGGCCTGCCAATCGTGTTGGGTTTGATGTAATCCAAAACAAGTGTGCTGCCCGCTTTAAAAGCAAACGGAAAAACAGAAAAAACACGAAAGAAGAACACGAACGCTTTTTTTAATCAACAAACAAGACAGGCGAAAATTTTTGGCCAACGGGCCCTTTTGGTAAAGCGAAAAAATTAATACAAACAAACCAGATAAAACATTATGAAAAAGTAAAATTTCCCCTGTTTTTTTTGTTCAGTCTTTTTCTCATAATTTTTGCATCGGTGTTTGTTTTTGAAATCTACGTTAAAAAAGGCCGGGCCGAAAATTTGGCCTCTTTGCCTTGTACAAAAAGGCGTTCGTGATCTTTTTTCGTGTTTTTTTTTTTTTCCGGGATTGTGGTGGGGGTTTTTTTTGTATGTTTGGGGACGGACTAATGGGGGGAAAAATACAGAATGGAAACACAAAACCAACCTGCAATCCCCTTGTTTGGTTTTGTAATGAGGTGAGGTGTGATAAAAGCGTCTGTTGATAGAAATAAGCTGATATATGCAAGATTGGATGCAAAAAAACCCAACCTTGCCCCCCCCCCCCCCCCCCCCTTCCCTTTGTCCGATGGTGGGCACCGTGGGGGCGCTGGGGTCTTCCTGCTCCTAGATGAAGGGGGCCCATTGTGCGCTTTTTTACCTGCTTCATGCCGGGGTGCAGAGCAACACATGAAACAGCATGGGCATGTAATTTTCAAATGGAATACCATTGGGTCCCACTTGCACCTGTAACGTGTCAATAGAAACTAAAGGGGACACTTCCTTTAACAGACCCACTGGTACACTTGCACTTGGCGTCCACATGGAAACCCTATGGGTATATTGTAACCCCTAACAGAAAACCAACTAGGTACATTTGCCCTGTAAAGGTATACACGGAATTAAAAATAATAATTAATAAAATTACAATATTTATAAGCGCAAAAAAATTTTTTAAATTAAATCTAAACGCTGAAACGCCACACGCACGCACCCACGTACCCACGCCACGCCGCACGACACACACACCACAACACACACCACACCAACCGCAAGGGGGATAAAAGGGGGGGGAAAAAATAAAAGCAATAAAAGCAAAAAAAAAGCAAAGGAAAATTTTTTGAAGATTCATATCAATTATTATTAGGCTCGTGGACCATGGCTGAGCTTGTGCGGGAAACGAAAAGTCAGGGCCGGGGGCAGAGCGGAGGGTACGTGAGGAAAAAAATCTCAGTAGGGTTTACAGTTAAAGGGGGTGCGTTATTGGGTTTTGTAGCACTGGGGTTTGTTTGATGTAGCGCTTTGATACAGGGGCAGTGAAGTTGTCCCCGGAGAGGAGTATGTGGTCAGCTTTTTTTTCTTTTTAGTAAAAGGGGGTAAGATGTTTTGAATGCGCGTAGGAATCGTTAGTCCCCCACTTTGAACACTCATTATTTTTATCATGGTAAATGACTGCACAAGCTCTATAAAGGGTTTAATCATTTAAAACTTGTCGAAACAAAAAAACAAAAAAAAAGGAAAATCTGGGAAAAAAAAATTAAGTACCTGTCAATGCTTACGCATTTTCTCCAAGGATTCCCCCGGCTTTGCCGTTCTTTCAATATATCCCCAGAGCATGTAAAAAAGATTTAAAAGGATACCAAATGTACACAGTTCTGAAGACATGGCCTAAAGTTTAAATTTTTTTGCAACACATTTTTCAGAGCCGAATGCACTTCTACACGTAGCCAATTTCAATCCTAAGGGAAACATATAAAGGGTGTTAGGAAATATCATGTGAATGGACCGCAAACAAAAAAGACAGGAAAAAGGTTGCAGAAAAAAAGGAGCAAGGCAGAGTAAAATACGTGACAAAAAGAAGAAAAAACCGCTTTTTTTTATGCTTGTTGGTTTGGGGGGTTTGGGGTATTCTGGTCAGAGACACTGTGCTCTCTTCTGTGAAAAATTTATGATGGACTGTGTTGTTCCAACCATGTTGTTATTCTGTATTTGATGGGTTCCCCTGGGCTTGGGCGGCTGTTTTTTTTTAAAAAACAAAAACATCTCACAGGGTATTTTGTGTCGGGGGAAATTGGTGGGGTAGGGGCTGGGACTGGTATGTTGCGTGGGGGGTAAAAAAGGAATGATGAGCACGGTTTTATTTTTTGTGAACGTTGGGTGTTTTGGGAGTGGGGGGGGGTTGTCTTTCTGTATTTGGTTCTCTTATTTGAGTTTTCCATCTTCAAGAAAATGCTGCCGAAGTATTTGAATTCAATCCTTCATTGTAGTGCCTAATGTTGATGCGGGGCCCGATGTTCTTGCTGCCCTTTCATTTTCTTGGTTTCGCTGATGCTGTTTTTTCTTGTAGTTTTGGCAAGTTTTTTAAGGTTGTGTGTCTGTTTTTTTCTTCTTCTTTTTGTTTTAGACTTGATCATCTGAAAAAAACATCTCTTCGGGGGTTCGGGTTGGGTTTGTTGCCTGATATTTGGGTTTGCTTCTTTTTAAAAACTTTTTTGTTGTTGTTGCTTTTCTCTGACCTTCAGGTTCTTTTTTTTCTGTCTTTTGGGTTGTTTTAACGTTGGGTTTGCGTCTTTTGGATCTTTTTTGTTTGCTTTTCTCATACCTTCCGGTTTTTTTTTTTCTTTTGTTATCTCCGGGTTTTTTTTTTTTTTTTTTTTTGGGGGGGGGGGGGTTTAATTTTTTGTGACTTTTTTGTTGCTTTTTCATGCCTTTATTTTAGTTTTTTCGTGTTTTTGGGGTTTGTTTCTCTCGTGATCTTGTCTATGAAAAGTATAAGTGTAATGTGGGGGTGCCCAGGGAAAACGACAAAGACATAAACTGATAGCTGGGACAGTCACGGCCAGCCTCCCCTTCTAAAGGGTTGGGACCAGGGTTGCAAACCGGAAAACATCAAAGTCTTCCCCCCTTTTGTGTACCTGGGCGAGGCCCAACACACATTGACTTCTGTAGACCAACTGCCACGATAATCACAACGCGGTCCATCGGCAAAAAAAACAAACGAGAAGTCTTGAAGGAGGCAGACAAAAGGGGAAATCATTAAAAAAGAAGACAGGAAAAGACAAGCAAAATTCATGAGGGGGGAATTGAACACCCAGTCACAACAGGAAAGAAGGGGGGAAAAAGGGAAATCGGTAGCCCAGGGAGAAAATTTTGGGGCGGATTGAGGGTGGCTGAAGACAGAGAGGGGGGGAAGTATTGCAGCGACAGGGGGAGATTCTTGTGGGAGGCCTGGTGGCACCCAAGCCCTGCGGCAGGGGAGTGAAAATGGTATACATACATGTACACAAACCTACCACCGCACCACACACACACACAACAACACACCCCACACACACACCAACCCCACACCCCACACACTACATTTTAATTTTATTTTTAAAACAATAAAATACAATATTATGCGGGGGTGTGGTGTGTGGGGGTGCGGGGTTTTCTCTTGTTTTGTTTGGGGGGTGTGGGGGTTTGGGGGGGGGGGTGTTTTGTTTGGGGGATGGTGTTATTTATTAAAAATTTAATAATATATAGGTGGTTTGTGTGGTGGTGGTTGTGGGGTGTGTGTGGTTTGTTGGGGTGTCTGGTTGTGTGGGGGTGTGTGTGGGGTGTGTGGTTGTGTGTGTGTGGGGGGGTGGTGTGTTTCAGCACTCTTTTTGGGAGTGGGGGGCCCCGTAGTAGGACTTGAAAAACGTGCAATGTACCGGCCTAGGCAAAGGGGTTGGGCCTTTGGTTCACTCGTGGGGCCCCCCTGTTTTTTCTGCTGGGGGGGTGGGCCTAGTTTGCAGTGTTCTTTGGTCACCCCACTCTTTATATTAAAAATTTTTCATTTCTTTTTAGATATTTTTTAACAATAAAAATAGAAAATAAATGCCCCTGAGCGAATTCATACTTTTTTAGAAAAAATGGGTTTCATATTGCCCTGGGTTTTAGATGAAGTTTAATGACTTGGGTTTTTTTAGAGAGTAGCGGTTTGGGTATGAATTCCTGTTTATATTTTGAATTTTTGTCTTTTTCGTAATTCAAAAGACTGTAAAATTTATGACGTAGAACCTTTGTTTAAGATTTGGAGTTTTGCAGTGTTTTTTAAGTTGGGCTCATGCTTTAAAAACTTGTTTTTCTAATGCTTTTTCGTTGACTTTTTGCTGGGGAAAAAACAAAAGTTTTTAAAAAAAAAAACAAACAAAAAAAAAAACAAAAAAAAAAACAAAAAAAAAAATAATTAAAAAAAAAAAACGGTAATAGATATGGGTATGTATGAGTTTGTCAACCATTGATACAAACTTGTTAAGTTTTCTTTTATATTGTAATTGTTCAGCAAACAAAAGTATACTTTGTTTTTTGTCAAAAAAAAAATAAAGCAAGCTTAAAAAAAATTGTTCCCTTTGTGGGGGGCCGGTTTTCAAGAGGCAATTTTTCGAAAGAAATTTTTAAACTTTGTTTCATCAGCTGGCTCATCGCAGATTTGATTTTCATAATGCTGTTTTTCTCTTGTCTTCTCTTTACGGGATTCCTGTTTTGACACAGAAATAATGGAGAGAAAAGGGTTACCTTCTTACAGGCTCTTTTACGTGAACCATTTCCCAAGTCCGACTATTTATTTTAAACCATTGTTTTGTTTTTGAAGTTTCTATCCATTTTACAAATCAAAATTTTTTTAAATAAAAAGGCCCAAAATTTTTCTCAAAGTAAGGAAAAAGGACGTTAGTTTTTTATATCTAAAAGGTGATCGTGTATAAATATCCTTCATTATTGTTGATGTTTTTTGTAAAAAACCCTTTCTGATCTTCACATTGAAATTTGGAAGTATTGCTTTTTTTTATTTGCAAAATGTGGCCCCCTTCATATTTTTTTTAAGTGAGATGGGTCTCTAATATTTGTTATATATTCTTTATTTTATGGGTTTCTGGATAAGGTTAAAAAGTCCCGGGTTTTGGATGCTAAAAGTTTCATATTGAAGCTTGTTAAAAACATCGAAAAAAAAAGGGCCCCCAAGTCTTTCCAAAAGGACTACAAAATTCCCCTGGACTAAGAATTCGGTGAGGACTATAAAATTCGGCCTGAGACAAAAAAAAATTTCACTGGACTTTAGAATTCCCCCCAAGATTTAAATTGGCCTGGATTTTAAAAATTCACCGGGGAGGTATAAAATTCGGCCTGGACAAAGAATTCACCCTGGACATAAAATTGGGCCTGGGGCTATAGAATTCGGTGGAGCTAAAGAATTCGCCTGAACATAATCGGCCTGAGACTTAGAATTGGCGGGCTATAGTTTTTGGCCCTGAGATAAAAAATTCAGCCTTGGATATGATTCGCCTGATTTTTTAAAATTCCCCCTTGGACTAAAAAAATTAGTTAATAAAAAATTCGGCCAGAGACTAAAGTTTTTTTAAACCTTGAGATATAGAACCCACTTTTTTTTTTTTTTGGGGGGGGGGGGGGGGGACGTGTTTTTTTTTTAGTCTTTTTTTTAGTGCTTTTTTTCCCTTCTTACTGGTCTTTTACTTTTCTTTTCTTTTTTTGACCGTCTTATTGCCTCATTTTCTTTCTTTTTTAAAGGGCAGTTCAAACTTTTCATTGATTTTTTTCAATTTGTCATGTGCCTGGGTTTTTTCCCGTGGCCCGGTCATGTGCTGTTTGTGTGGTTGCGTCGGTGATTAAACATGAAAAAATACGTTTGCAAACAATTTTTTAAAGTGCCCTTGCGATGATAATTCTAGTTTTGTTCTCTGGCAATTTAGTTGATATCAGTAAGCCTCAGAGTTGTAGAGGATGTCTGTTTTTTTTTTTGTTTTGTTTTTTTTTATTTAACCTATTATGTTGTATGCAATATGTGTGTTGTTTCTTTTTTTTTATTGTTGTTGGTGTTTTAGATTTTAGAAAATTTTGACAATAAAATCGCCGAAATACTAATTACATACTTCATTTGCCCTTTCTTGCTTTTTATTTTACATTTTAGTACTTTCTCTCTGTTTCTCTGTCTTCTCTCTCTGTTCTTTCTCTGTTGTTCTTCTCTGTCTCTCTCTCTCCTGCTCTCTATCTCTCTGTCTTTCTCTTCTGTCTCTTCTCTCTTCTGCTTTGGTTGGCCTGGGGCCCCGGGGGTTTGCCCACATTGCCCAAAAAAAGAAAGATCAGTAGAAAAAAAGACATGGGCCAACCCACCATGCACGGCTCCGGGGCCCAACTGTCAACACCGGGAGTAGGGGGTAACTGAAAATTACCCCCCTTGGCCATAAAATTTATCCCCCACAACGTCCCAAAGTTTATACTGCCAGAGCATGATGACTTAACATCAATTTGCGACGTCAGACTTAGTGAGGTACCGTAATTAACGCAGGTTGGTTAACTGGGTGAGACTTAAAAAAAAAAAAATTTCGTGCGGAGTTTGCAAAATATAAAAATTTGAGCAGTCACGGGAGGGTAGAAGTATTTGTTGTTGGACTTTAAAGATTTATTATAGTGTTCAAAAGATTTAGGTTTGTTTGCCCTGACTTTTCGGCATATATTAAGAATAAAAAGGACGTGATAAAGAGGCAACAAATTTCCCCCATTATGTAAAGTGTTATTGAAAATGAAATTCATTTATTCTTTTTGCCCCAGCCCTTGGGGGATCTGGCGCCTTTAAAATTCGTCAAGTACTCTGTCGGCAGTTTTTTTTTTTTTATTTTCCGTTTTCTTCTCGTTTGGGGACAGGATTTTTGTTTGGGTCGGTTTTTGGGGTGGGAGTCTTGGCAACTGGGAAAAAAATCACCAGTCCAGTTTGGTTTACTTCCCCTGTTTTGTTTTTACGTGAATTGTTTTTTGTTGGGTTGTTTTGCCCAAAACCTTTTTTGGCCAAAAGTTTGGTGTACGTGGTTGGTGGTGTAAAAATTTTTGTTTTTTTCTGTGCTGGTTCTGTGACAGGGTTCTGGGGGTTTTTTGGGGTTTTTAAAAAGTGAAGAATTGGGGTGTTCAGTTTAGGGTGTCTGGTCCCTTCTGCACAGTGGGTTTTGCATTTAAGGGGCCCATTTTCTGGCCGGGTTGGAGTTCTTGTTTGTAAAAATTTTTGAGTTTATGTTGTAGGAGTTCGTTGGTGTTGTGCCCCCCTTCTGCTACAGGGTTTTGGGGTTGGGGGTTTGGGCCCCGTTTTGGTAGAGTCACCTTTGTAGTTGGATTTCTGTCCTAAAGTGGGTAGGGTCTATGTGTCTTGAGGGGGACAAAACGCCTTTATTTTTTCCCTCTGCTACGAGGTATGTGGGGGTGCAGTGGTCAGTCGTTTCAGTGTTGGTCGCGTGGTTTTGGAGTTTACTGTGGTTGTCTTGTTGGTATGAAACCCGGAGTGACTGGCCTTTTTTTTTTTCCTTGTCAGACGGTTTGCGGTGGTGCAGGGTCAGTCATTCCAATTTTGTAAACTTGTCATGTGGAGTATAGAGTATGGTGTTTGTCTGGCTTTTAACAGCAGTGAATGTCGTTGCTCCCTTTGCTGATTTGATGTGTAGTTTGGTGGCTGGTTTGGGGGTTTGGTAGTGGGTTCTCGAATATTTAAAAAATAATGATTTTTGCTCCCGTCCCCAATCATAGTGTTTGTATACCCATGGATCAGTAGGGGGTGGTTGGGTTTCGCAGCATGGGGGGAAAGATCACAGTGTCCGCGCGTGTTTTTTGTGCCATTGATTTGGCCAATCAGGGGTTGCCTGCCAAGCTCGGCAATTTATGAGCCCCGAGGGAGTGTGATCAGTGGGGCTTTACGGCTGCGTCTTCCGAGGTCGGCAGTACCGACGCCCCCGAGCCTACGGCCCGCGTTCATCAGCTCGTTTCCCCTTGGCCCGCCCTTACAGGACCAGTTGCTTTTTAGTGAAATCTTCGCGTGTTCGATGGTGGATTCATCGCCTTTCGCCTGCCAAGCAACGAGAACTCGTTGTGATTAAAACCCCTTTGCATCGAAAACCCCATGGACCAAAATCGTCGTTGGACTAAAAATTTTTCTGTGATTTTTTTGCTTGTTATAAGTTTTTCCTTGTTTTTGAAAATTTTTAAATAATGAAATGTTGGTCTTTGAGGGCCACCCCTAGCAATACCATAAACTGTTCGTGATTTGTAGGGGTTTATGTGTCATGGTCTTGTTTGTCTGTAATAAAATTGTGTAACTGTCTTTTTCCCGGATTTCTTTTTAGTCATAACCCCGGGGGTGTTAGAAATGTATGTCTGTTTCTTGTCTTTCCCCCCTAGTTCAAACCTTGCGAGCTTGACAAAATACTGTAAACCAAAAAAATGTCAGGTTAAAAATGCTCATGGGGGTTTAAAAAAAAGGTAAAATTTGACATTTGGCAAAAACGTTTATGAAGTTTTTTAAAAAGAGTTTGCCCTTTTCATAAAAATTAAAATTTTTTGATGTTGTCTGTTAACCCTTTTAGTTCCCCTTGTATACTGAAGTTTACTGTTAGCCTTTTGTAAAATTCGAAATATTTGAAGTATGCTTTATCCAAAAGCGATATGTATTTATTCTATGTTTATATAAAATTTATAGTGTTCACCAAAATTTTGGATGTGTGTCTGTTAAAATTTTATTGTTCCTATTGTATTAAAGTTTGGCCTGAGTCCTTATTGTAAACTTTTAAAATTTGGTATGCTTACCAAAACGATATGTTTTTATTTTCGTGTTTGTATAATGCTTATAATGTGTTCACTCCCTTCAAAGGGCTTTGGCCCCCTTTAATAAATTTCTGTTCTGTTCTTTTCTTTTTTCTTTCTCTCCCTTCCCCTGTCTCTCTCCCTTTTTATTTTTACTCCAAGCCCCTCAGCTTTTAATTTCTGACAAATATGTAAAAAGTGTAAAACGGAAAATCGGTTTTTTTTGTACCAACGCACATTTTTTGCTAAAAAGATTAAAGGGTTTTACATATTTTACAATGTCAAAAGGGGAAAATCCTTTTCGTGGAATCCAAAGAGTGGGGGTGGTCCCATTTTTTTTAAAAAATTTAAACAAAAATACTTAGGGCTAAAGTGCCCAAATGTATGTCCCCTTTTTTTAGCTTCGAAAACCTTTCCTCCGAATGTACCCCCTGTTAAATTTTTCGTTCTGCCCCCTGTCTGCCCCTTTTTCGTTCTGCTTGAAGCTTTTTTTTTGCACATCCTTGACACAGACGTTCCCCAGTGGTTGCCCCTCTTTTCCTGTGTCGGGTCCGTTTCAGTTTCAATTTCAGTTTCAGTTTTTCCACGCTCGGAATGAATTCCATATTTTAAAAACGGTTAACCCCCATGTAAAGGTTTAATTTCCGGGAATGATCACGGTACAAGCCAAAAGTCCGCATTTTAAACCCCTGAGCTGGTCAGGCCCCGAGGCCCCCAACTAGATTTTCCCAAAAACCCCGGGGGTTCCCGAGGTTGTGAGGTGAGAGACCTATTTTTCCCCGGGGGGCCAGCACCCGGGGCGACCCCCCTCCCTCTCCCTCGATTCAAATTTTTTTTACTTTTATTTAACCAAGACTTCAAAAAGGGGAAAAAGGCAATTGTTTTACTCTACTACTTTTACTATACTATTAATAATGATATTAATAAAACCGAAAAAGAAAAAAATGGTAATAATGATAATAATAACAATTTTAACAAACCCGATTGACATGACAGTAAAAACAACTACTAAAAAACCCCCCCACCACTCCACTTCTCCCCCCTATTTCAGAATGATCGTCAAAAACGCAACAAAAAACTTTTCAGATAAGGGAATAATCTTCAAAACTAATAAAAAGGAAAAATATGAAACATTAAAAAAAATAACAAGAGAAATAAAATCAGGGGGGGGCCCCAAACTAGCGCACCGGGGGAAAAAGGGCCGCCCCCCCCCCCCCCCCCCCCCCCCCCCCCCCCCCCCCCCCCCCCCCCCCCCCCAAAAAAAAAAAAAAAAAAAAACACACCCGAGACTTCCATAGCGGATGTTACCCAAAAAAAAAAATACACACATACCACACGGACGATTTTAAAAGTAAAAAAAAGCTTTAAAAATAGATATAAGAGATTACCAGTAAAAAAAAATCAAAAAAAACAAATGTTTCACTGTGAATAAAAACTAGGGGGTTTCCCGTTTGAAACCCCCAAAAAAAAAGTTTCATGTAAAAAAAATAAAAATGAAGAAAATCGGTAAAATAAAATATCTTTCATTACACCCTAAAAAAAAAAAATTAAAAATAGATATCAACGTAAACAAATCATAACTTAGTGGGGAATAAAATAAAAAACATAAATATAGACTCACAAAAAAAAAAAATAAACATAGATTTTACACAATAAATAAAAAAAATTAAGATACATATCCCAGTAAAAAAAAACGTAAAGATAGATGTACACGTAAATAAAATAATGTGGGCATTAGTAACCAGTACATAAAAAAATAAAGATAGAAAACCACAGTAAAAAAAACAAAGATAGATTTCCCCGTAAAAAAAAACAAAAAAAATAAAAAATACACAGAAAAAAGAAAATAAAAATTTATATACCAGTACAAAAAAAAAAAAAGATGATACCCCCAGAAATTAAAACATAAAGATAGATATCCCCCGTAAATAAAACATAAAGATGTTTTTCACAGTAAATAAAAATAAAGATGATTTAAAACCAGTACTAAAACATAAAGATTTTTCCACAGTAAATTAAAACATAAAATAGATATCCCAGGAAATAAAACTTTAAAAGGGTAAGGGGACCCCCAAAAAATAAAACATTTAAAAATAGATATCCACAGTAAATAAAAATTAAAGATAGATATCCACGTAAAAAAAAAAAATAAAAAAGATAAAACACAAATAAATAAAACAAAAAGGGGTAGAAAATACCAGTAAAAAAAAACATAAAGATAGATACCCCCCGTAAAAAACATAAAGATAGATATCCACAGAAAAAAAAACAAAAAGATAGGTTTTTCCCCCAGTAAAAAAAAAAAAAAAGATAGATACCACAGTAAATAAACCCTAAAGATTTATTACACGAAAAAAGAAACATAAAAATGACAGATGTACACAGTAAATAAAAGCAAAAAAATATGTACACAGTGAAAAAAACATAAAATAGACAGATTTTACACAGTAAATAAAAACACAAAAAAAAGACAGATGCACACAGTGAATAAAGCTTTTAAAAAAAGGGCAGATGCACACGGAAAAAAAAAAATTTAAAAAAAGGGGCGATGCCCCCCAGTAAAAAAAAACACAAAAAAAACAAGTACACGTAAATAAAAGAAAAAAAAAGGAAAAGATGCACACAGTAAATAAAAAAAAAATTTTAAAAAAAGACAATGCACACAGTTAAAAAAAACCAAAAAAAAAGATGCCACAGTAAAAAAAAAGCATAAACAAAGATGTAACCCGTGAAAAAAACATAAAAATGCCCGATGTACACAAAATAAAAACAAAAACAAAGTGTCACAGTAAATAAAAACACAAAAAAAGGGCAGATGACACAGAAAAAAAAAGCAAAAAAACAATGATTTTTACAAGTAAAAAAAAACATTTAAAAAAAGACAGATGTTTCCAGTAAAAAAAAACATAAAAAAGATGTAAAACAGTAAAAAAAAACAAAAAAATAGACCCATGCACACAGTAAAAAAAAAAAATAAACAAAGTGTACACAGTAAAAAAAAATAAAAATAGACAGATGCACACAGTAAATAAAACATAAAAAAAGGTACCGAAAAAAAAACCCTAAAAAAAGACAGATGTCACAGTAAATAAAAAAAATAAAAAAGATGTACACAGTAAATAAAAAAATTTAAAAAAAGACAGACGTACACGTGAATAAAAACACAAAAAAGGGCAGTTTTACCAGTAAATAAAAAAATAAAAAAAGTCAATGTTTCACAAAAAAAAAACAAAAAATAGACGATGTAAAAAGTAAAAAAAAACAAAAAAATAGCGATGTCACAGTAAAAAAAACACAAAAAATAGACAGATGTACACAGAAAAAAAAAAATAAAAATTGACAGATGTACACAGAAAAAAAAACAAAAAAAATAGACAGATGTACACAGTAAAAAAAAAAACATAAAAAAAAGACAGATGTTTCCCCTAAAAAAAACACCCAAAAAAAGACAGATTTTTAACCCTAAAAAAAAAACAAAAAAATAGACAGATGTACACAGTGAAAAAAAAAAAAAAAAAATGACAGATGTAACACAGTAAAAAAAAAAATAAAAATAGACAGATGTCACAGTAAAAAAAAACACAAAAAATAACAGTGTACACAGTAAATAAAAAACACAAAAATAGACAATGTACACAGTAATTTAAAAAAAAAAAAAATTTGACGATGTACAAGTAAATAAAACAAAAAAATAGACAGATGTTTCACAGGAAAAAACATAAAAATAGAAGTGACACAGTGAATAAAAACACAAAAATAGGGGCGATGTACACAGTAAATAAAAACAAAAAAAAAGACAGAGTACACAGAAAAAAAAACTTAAAAAAAAAGGAAGATGTACACGGGGAAAAAAAACACAAAAATAGGGCAGATGTAACAGTAAAAAAAAAACATAAAAATAGACAGAAAGTAACAGAAAAAAAAAAACAAAAAAATAGACGATGTACACAGTAAATAAAAAAAACAAAAAAAAGACGTGTAACAGTAAAAAAAAAAACAAAAAATAGA